>JARJDR010016373.1:0-19118 GCA_030264135.1 Myllaena sp. GC000078 | reverse complement strand
CTATATATTTTTAAGTGGGTGATTTATTTACAATTCTATTCAATTTAATTTTAAATTTAAATATTTTTTTAATTTAACAGCAACTATTTTTAAACTTTCAAAACAAGCAATACTGTAATAAATAACATGTCATTTATGAAGAATTTGAAATAATACTGATAACATATTGATTAAAACGGAAATTTGCAAATCCTAAAAGTTTAGTTGTAAACTTGTGGCGCTAGATGTCGACAGCTATATTGATTCCAAAGGGAAACTCCACATCGTCCTGCGCGCGTCCTGCTGCAAGACGACGCTATAGTCAGTCTGCCGCCAGCACGGCTGCTGTGCGGATTGATGCAGATGACATGCAGACGATCATAATACGAATGCTAAGAATTTTCTTAAAAATTTCTTTCGAATTATTCTTGTTAAGTATGTCAATTTGAAAAGTTAATAAACTAATCCCTTATAATTTATGGCATCAGCGTAAGCGATTCATAACTTTCCCTAATTTATCATTACACCGCTAATATACTTTCAACTTCAACTTCTTCGTTGTGATTCCCTTCGCGCATGATTTACAACAAGGTTTTTCACATACGCCAAGCAGCCGCAATGTCACCGATGGGGGCGTCTTGCGTATCGCGACATTTAAAAGTTTATAATTAATAGAAACACAATGGAGGCAGGCGCGAAGAGAATCCTCGTACACAGGCGAGGGGGTGTTTTATTACCACAGTGCTCAGATTCGCTTTTGTGCTGCTTCTTTTTACTCATACGATGCCGATGCATAGGTAGTACGATTCCCGCCACCGCGCCGTTGCCGGTATGAAGTTACCTGCGGTGTACACCATATTCGCGCGCGCACACCGGAAACGGGCGGAAGTTGGCAAAACGCAATATACCTACCTACCAACCCACCTCCAGCATACGAACCAACCGAAATTTATTATATTTAATTATCACCTTCACCTGGACTGTAAATTACGACTTCCGCGTTGGTTTATAATCACATAAGAGCGGCGAGTAAAGTACTTACTTGCGTAGCACCGTGAATATGGAACAACACCAAAAGGGCATGATAAAAGTGTAATTGTGATGTTAGGTGAAATATTATACGACCTACTAGACAATCCAACTGTTGGAAATAATGCACATAAAACATTGCGCTTGTTCGGAAAGTTTAAAACAACGCCATAATATTTTCATTGCAAAATACATGCACTTTAAAATTAAATTGACAAATAATTGTGGAAATCTTAAGATTTTGAGCAATTATACACTGTTAAAGGTAATGGCTTCGTTGACCTCCGCCATTGTGGATGGTTCAGGATGCTCTTTAACAGGCACGTAAGACATAAAACGGCATTAAAGTCATCCCGTTTAATATTTATTGCGTCTTGAAGGTCTCGAAATAGGCAACACGGTGCTATTAATCCGGATAGGTAATGTCTATCTGGGGGCCTGTCAGCGTGCGCTGCCGCTGGTGAAAATGAAACGAAGGACCATTTACATAATACCCACCGGACAAGCGTGCCCCTGCAATAAACGCGACCCCGACGATCTCTTCTCCGATTTACACCAACGATAATCAATCAAATCATTACATCCATCGTGGCGCACACAAAACGACGCTTAATTAATTTGTCAAATAAACAAACGATAATGAACCCTTCGCGTCTTTATCGCAAAGACAAAAGCTTGTTCGTTATGCTCGAATAAAATTATACGCTCCACGAACACTTTTCGCATGAACGAAATGTATATGCGTATTGATTTACTGCCGAATATTGCGTGGCGTTGCGTGACATGGAACGCCGCTCTGCGATGCGCAGCGAAAAATAATAATAATACACGTCCTTGATTACTTCAGCGAATCTCTGCTGCAGGAAGATGGGAGCCAAAAACAAATTTTCAATGAGCTATAAGTAATTACAACACCTCCCACGTGGCGCAGATGTGGGCGTAAAGCAAAGAAATGTAATTAATTATTACATTACCGGCACGCAGCTCAGCGTCCAAATCACCCTCAGGTTTTGTTATTTACTACGTCACGCCATTTTGTTAGCGCATTGTGATATTTTAAACTTTGCAATAAATACATCATAGCAAATTATCTAAAATTTATTGCTTGATATCGATATTAGTTTGTTAATTACGATGAATGTGAAATGCAATATTTAAAATTACTTGCTAGAAGGACAGGATTCTCGTTTGCCTCTAATAACTTCCACAAGGAATTCGGAGAGCATTTTCCTCAGTCTATCGCATCATCGACACCACAAGCGTATGCGTTAGCGACGGAGCAGATAACGTTCAAATGATTCAAACACGTCGCCGTGCCTTCGTGGTTCAATAATCGCGAGGGATATCGAAGAAAACCGGACGGTTGGAGGATCGGTTCATGGCTGATGCGGGGAGCTAAAGCCGTCGGAGGTCGTCGTAATAAAATTACATACGCACGCACCTTTATTACCCCGGCATACGTGATCTTAATACAAAGGCGTCTTCGCGCAGTATCCGGGACGGAAAGGGGAAGCGAATTCGATGACGGCATTGACAATCGAGATTGTTTAAAGTTTTACTCACGCATCACATAAACAACAAACTACATTTCAAATTTCAGTGGAATTACCTGCATAATTTGCTTTAACAAATTTATTGCTTAATGGCTAATTGGTCAAAGCTTAAGGTAGTTTAAAATTTTGTTTATTTGGCGTCTGAAGATGAATACAATGCAAATATCAGAACAACATTGATCATTATACTGACGGCAGTGGCGGCGGCGTCTCGTCGCAGTGCGTTGATGATAGTCATGAACCTTTAACGCTCTATTCCCAGTGCTTCCGATGCGGTTGCAATGGAGCGTATTTCTCCGACAACCGTCGGCGGGCGTCGTGGTTATTTTCACATGCAAATGTAATTTTTTTCACTTTGTCACAGCCAGGCAGCATATGAAGATTAGGCGATGCCGTCGCCGTCGCCGTCGTCGGCGCCGCGCCGTCGTCATCGACAACTATTAGGTACACATGCATAGGTGGGATACGTACGTGCGGGAGAAATTTAACAATTTGAATTTACAATGTCTCCGCATGCTGATGGCAACGACTGCGTTATCATCGTCGCCGACGACGACATTCAATCCAACAATCGATATTGTCACACGTAATCTTTGAAATAAATATTACCTATTTAAAAAAATCTGCAAAATTTTATGTTATTTAAATTTTTATTTTGTATGAAAAATAATGTGGATCAAATATTGTGAAAACCGTTAAAAGATTGAATAACGTTTCTTTTGATTTTAAATCGTAAAATAACAAATTTATATTTATCCTGTAAATACACATGTGAATGTAGAGAGAGAAAAGAAAATATTTGCGTTATATGGCGCAAATGCTCAAGCGAAATCGAAGTGCATACACAATGCAGATCCATCTTGATGATGCGTAACGAGATGACTGCACTCGTTTTACGATCAATATTTTCTTTACTCCTCCAGCTCCACATGCAAACGCACTAATATGTATTTCAATTACTTGTATGCGCCATGAAAACACATTTTATGGGCAAAAAAACAAGAAGTTTAAACTGGGAATTATTAATGTTCACTTTCGCTTGTAACACAAGCCACTTCACCCTCGAACATCGATAAGGCAAAACCGCGAAACTTAATACTGACGCATCCGGGCGCAAACAATAATCGGTCATCGTACGCGGCCAGCGCACGTTGGGCGAGTTTGATTATGATAGCATTGATTTAGTGCGTCCAAGGATAACAATCCGAAAGCCCAAGAGGCCCGCCACCAAGAGCATCCTTCTTTCGCTGTCTCAACGCAACCCACCCACCAATCTCTCCTGGTTGGGCTACGGCCACAAAACATACGCGCCTGCGTAGAATCCTTTCTGTCCCCGCCTAATGCATTTGTGTTTGCCGCACTAAACTCGAGCCGTTTGTGTTTGTCAAATTGAAGAGTTAATTAAAGCAACAAATTTCCCCTCTCCGCGCGGCGATGAGTCCTGGCGAATTGCGGTGAGGTTTTCTTGTTCGGTCGTGCGTTTACCGCAAATTAAAGACTATACTGGACATGGTTGAATTTCAATATATTAAGCACGCCTTAATTCATTATTCAAATGCAAGCCCACCGTTGCCGCGCACTAACATTGATCGCATTCAACCGAGCGCGTCCTTCGTGTAATAAGCGGCGCATTCCTTCAGACGTCCGCGCCGCATTGGCCACTAATTCCAGGTGCTCGCAGCACGATGTCATCGATCCGCCGCAGCGCCTAAAATACCTTTGATATATTAATTAGATTTGCATTTAATTAAGTTCGATGCGGTAGATTAGTTCAGAGACATTCTGCTCTTCCGCCCGTACGTTATCGCCGGCGCCCGATCCGATGATGACTTTGCTTTACGTAATATTACGATTTGCTACGAAGATGTTAACTCTATTACGCAAGCAGTTCTGGATTGTAAAAGAAATATTTAACGAGATATGTGTGAAAATATTCGCATGAAATTTAAATTTAATGAAATAACTTTTATGTTAGTTGCGACGAACACACATCCATATGAATAATTTCGTCCTCGTGGGCATACTGTTCGCCTGCAGGATGAGAAGAAAAAGCGAAGCAAGCGGTCATTTGCATATGGTGCAATAATACCATAACGGCAGCGAAATAATTTTAATATGTATAACATTACGTTAATTCGCGCGCATTCCACGCATTGGTGCAAATAAACGCAGGCGAAAAATGCGATGCGGTTTCACATATAATATACGATCCTTTTTCGGTAACGTTCACCGCCCGCTGCACGCCCGTTGGAGCAATAACAAGCTTGGTTAGATCGAAGCACGTTCGCGCAATACATAACGCGTGCGAGCCGCCACCAAAGACGGAATGCATTTTATGTTCGGCAGCTTTAAGTTGCGGCCATGATATTATTTTTTTTTCATGAAATTTACTCAGCAAACATACGTGTATGCCGATACGTTCGGACCCTCCAATGCAATGTTTGCACCAGCAACAGCCGCCTGAAATGCATCCTGCCGGCGTGAGTGATGAAAGTTTAAAACGTTGCGGAAATGTGTCGTCTGCAACAGCTCTGAGGTAAATGGGGTGAATGCAATTTTTACCATGTATGCCTCATCACCATGATCATCATCATCATCATCAACAACAATTGAGCTTTCCTTCAAATACTAAAAAACCAAACAAATGAACTAATTGGATATTTGATATATTGAAAAATTCCAAATTTGATATTTTCCTTTCTCTCAATCATAATAAACTATTCATGCCGTCAGTTTTGGCATTAATTAAACGAGCGTGGAATACGCTAGCGCAGTGAGTAAAAAATTTTTGCTCGAAAACAGTTCGGTTCAAACAATTAAAGTTATGCGCTCGCGTTTACAAATGAGATATGCAGTGTAGTTTGGTTGGTGGGTGGAACGTAGAAGGGTGACGCGTCGCATAACAAATGCGCATCGCATGCCGGATTTATTTCAGTTTCCCGGCCGCCACCGCCGGTTTAATTCAATAATACGTTTAATCCAATTTAGAACAAATCGATCGATGGGAGTATGTGGGCCGCGCATTGCGATTTGCACCATGGACGAGTTCAAAGGTCCTTAATCCTTATTAGTATAGTTTGCACCACGCTAAAAATAAACAAGCCATGCAACAAACTTATTGTGTTTGTTGGTTATGCAGGTTTTTCTGCTGCTTCCAGTCACTTGAGATGATTTTATTAGTCTGCATTAATACGATGGGCAAGTGAAGCACCCACTCCTTCAATCACATCCGCGCATCCGTTTCCTTCCCACGTCGAGCTGACAATCGCCGTCGGCGGCGGGCGGCGGTGGCGGCGACGGAAACGGCGGCTCCTTGTCGTCGAGCCGCCACCACTTTCCACTTCATTTTACTCGCCCATCACCCCTGTGCGCTGCACTTACCGCTCGATTACTTCGCGCACCTTACTGCACGCTCACTCACCCACTCACACCCAACAGGATAATAGCCTAATAGCCATGTTTAATCTCGCAATCTTGCGCACAATACAATCTATCCGTGCCGCACATTAACTCACGCCCAAAAATCTAATTTTGCAAAAATTACCCCCGATGAAATTCGGTTTGCTGGCGCTGAAGATAAAGAACGCGTACGCATCGTGTAATCTCTTGTTCTAATTAAACTTAACACCCCCTGCGCGCGCGCGCCGTGTAATCCTCGACGCAGGCGTGTGTGTGGGTGTGTTGGGTTGGCCTCTAATACGCTTAGAAGAAGAAATTAGCGGATGAGTTAAGTTGCATCCCGATGCGGCGCAAAATGCATCGAGCGTATGCAGATTAGATTTTAATTGCATGAAATAATATTTTCGTAGCAATTAGCATGCTGAAACTATTATCAAAACATTAATTT
Source organism: Myllaena sp. GC000078 (assembly GCA_030264135.1). Classification (NCBI taxonomy): domain Eukaryota; kingdom Metazoa; phylum Arthropoda; class Insecta; order Coleoptera; family Staphylinidae; genus Myllaena; species Myllaena sp. GC000078. The sequence continues at coordinate 12,710 of JARJDR010016373.1, read as the reverse complement.
TCCGCCCGCAACCGGTCGACTTCTTCATATAGTGCAATTCTCTCATTCATTAACCCGCAACAATACAACCGACGTCTTCATTCCTCTTCAGAACGCTTGCCATCATCGTTATCATTGCGATCACAATATGAATGCGTACTCAGACAACACTCGGCTGTCATGGCACAGGCAGTTTATTGTCGCGCATACCCAGCTACTTTACTTCGTCGCCGTCATTATTATTATTGTTGTTTGAATAGTGCATTCAGCGCCTAGCTACTAACGCTGCGCATATTTTATACGCGCTACAATACATATACGCGCATGTTTGGAATACGATGACGCGACGAGAGGACCGGTAGTTGTTCAACGGTAACGACGCCGACGTCGCCGCTGAAGGATGTAAAGGAGGACGCGTTGCGGACGTGGTAAATCACATTCAAGAAATGTCAACGACTTGTATGCGTTCCTTTTACACGTTACGTGGAACATTAAATTGTTTCTCGTCCCACATCCTTTTAGAAATTTTATAAATTTAGAGAAATAAATCTTTATCATTTTCAAATGCGTATAAATCGCAATTTATGATTGTTAAACAAGACGAGGCATCTTGAGAAAAAGGCCATTAAACAATGAAAGAGGAGCGACTCTTGAATCTCTCGTTAAGACTATCCAATTTCCCTCGGCGGCAAGAAAAAGGGAGAGGATGAAAGCGGAAACCGCAATCGCCAAAAAACCTCTGCGAGACGAATGCAGGGCAAAACATGTACTATACAAACAAGTCGACAATTTTATTCGCGAGGTCTTAAAGGGTATACACGCACGCGCAAAACACGCGAGCGAGTATTGTGTTCGAAGTTCATTAAACGAATGTTTGTTTTATTCGGCAATTAATTTGCTGCTTGGCAGGACGGCGCCGACGCTTGAATGTTTTGCAATTCGCCCGTGACGTGCGTGCGGAGTGTTAATGAGTTATTGAGAATTCTCCGAATCACGGAAATAAAATGTTATTCTTGCCGGCAATTATGAGAATCATTCATCTGCTGGTGCCGCAAGTGTTATTTTAGCAAAGTGGTTTTTTGAGGTCTGATTCAATCGGCTGCGATTGCAAATTGCAGCATGCAAAAGAAACTGCTCCCTTGCAACGCGCAGTGTGGAGGCGCCGGGCGATGGTGGTGCGCCGCCGCGGTGCTGCCACCACCGCCGTCGCCGTTACTGGGCTGCTGGCGGTACCGTAAGTCTGCGCGGCCTGCAGAGCATCAGTGACACGGTAACGTCGGGCGTGTTATCATCGCGGCGGGGTGCGTCGTCGTCGTCTTCATCGCGCGCTACCGTTGTAGACGACGCCGGCGCCGAAGGACTCGTTTGAAAAGCAGTGCTAGGTCCAGCCCACATTATTATTATTTGGTACTTGAAGTGTATGTGTGGGCATGTGCGGCGCGCCTAGAACGTAGTGAACATTTATAATTCGTGTTGTGTTCATTAGGAGGGTTAATGTGCATTAAATATTTAGGTAAATAGTATTCCTGTTACTACTACTTTCTTTATACATCGATATTTCATCCCTCATCCGAAGTGATGAGGATCCGCGTCGCTTTATAAATGTTTACATTTTCATGACTGGCACAAATTAATTATTAATTTATTTCTAAGCAGCGAGGCGCGAATTTGTCTGTTTTGATTTCTGGCCGTGGAACTTTCGCCGCTGTCCGAAACATGAGTGTGGTTTGTACGTTGACCCATTTATTTCAGAATTATACAAGTTACTAAAACTATGTTGGGAAATTTTTAGCAATAGTTTAGAAAATGTGACTGCTGTTTTTGCAAGCACGGCAGCCACAGATTTAATCATTTTGTCAACCCTATCAAAACTTTAGTTTTAAAACCTAATTAATTTTCGAACTTGCAAATTTTTCAAAAGAAATAATCGATATTGATTCCAGAACGTTTGATTAAAGGATTAAATTTTACTTCATTATTTTTATTATTTTTGATACGTATAATGTTAAAACACTGATAATCTTGTATTGATAGGTTTTTAATTAATGCGAATTGTAAAAGAGTACGGCAGGATTGCAACGGATAATAACCTAAATAACACCCGCGGTCGAAAAACTAACCGACACTTAATTAAAAGCACATAACAATTATAAAACAGAATGAAACTTCGAACATTTGCCAAACAAAATGAATTTGATGTATAATTGCGAAAAAAAACGTTCAAACCCGTTGACGGAATGAATTAACATTCACGATTAAATTTATTAACATCAATTCATATTACTTATATTTATTAAATTATAATTATAATTTTTCATGATAATAACATGAAAACGATTTTAGCAAATTGAATTTCTGTCATGAAAATAATTAAAACATAAAATAATAAATATAATAATTTGACCTATGAACTTAATATTAATGGACTAAAAATAAGAATTTGATAGCAACCGTCCACTATCAATTCATACAATCTATATTTCTCATTTCGCCCGTCCCGAAATTGTACGGCTTATCCCTTGATATATCCTTCTCGCTCCGTGTCTTCGATTCAGATATGAACTTATAAAAATGCAGAATTATTTCGACGACTTCTCAATTCCCTTTTTTCTGCGTCGGTTTTTTTTTTCTCTTTCTTTGTCCTTAACTTTTTTTTCTCATTTCCGAAGACTTTATCTCCGTCTCGATCCACGAACGACGTATTACATTTCTGAAATACCTCCGAAACACATCTCCGCATGCATGCATGCATGCCCAAACAGGAACATGTTTTATTAAATTTCCCTATACCATAAACGATTTGTGATGCTAGAAATATACAATTCTACTATTAAATTTGTTTCATAAGAAGCGAAATCGGTGATTGCCATAAAATGATGTTCCTAATCAGCGCCTGTTACAATTCCAAAGTTCTTTGCAGCGCGGTAAAATTTATGCAAAAACAATAGGCGCTTGTCGCGCAAGTTTCTAATTAGGTTTCGTTCGCGTTTCGTTTTCGTTTTTCACATCGCAGCCTTTCTTCCATCAAGGTTCGTCATTGTCGTCAGAAGTCATTTCTCCACGACGCTTTCCTCCCACCCCTTGTCGCAGTCCTATATTATCGACAGCTCGAAGAACGAAGTGTGTTTCTGTCATTTATTATGGCGGCTCCGTATAATCATTCGCGAGAAGTGGTACTACTCGAACGAAGCTTATGAAATATTAACACCAGGAATTATACGATTTTTTTTAAATTATTCTTTTTCATGTTCACATTGTGATTTTGTTTATTATTTGAATACGAATAAGAGTTGGAGTTGAAAGTAAATATGTGAGAAACAAACTTTCACGTACCAAAGTATCGAACGACGAAAAAAATGTGTTTCTATTATCTTTACTTATTGTATACGAGAATGAAAAATTGATGGAAACTTTTTTCATCTCGCTTTGCGGTCGGTTGTACACATCATACGCTACGCATAACCGGCGGACGGGCGTCAGAGTATTATCCATCCACCCGCAACCAATCCATTTCGCTGGCGTCTCGCGCAAACCGCCTTACGCCTCCACCTCCGACGCGCGCGCGGCACCGCTGTCGATACTCGATATACTCTTATGATAAATGTGCTGAATTAATTATTCTCCATTGTTTACACATCGGCCGCAGAGCGTGTGGTGGGAGAACACAAAGGACATATCACGCAGACGAATATTATCATGATATGATGACGCGTCTCGGAGGAGGAGGAATTTTTGCCAGCAAAGATGCGGCTGGCCTCTTTGTACTGTAATTGAATGAAGGAGCCGCATGATGAAAGCTGCGCGGCATGCGGCACAGAGCGGAAATATAATTGAAATAAGACTGGGTGCCAAAGGAATTTCGGTGGCTGGCACGTGTCAATTGCAGCCGCATGACCGTGACATATCATATCTACGTGCGCTGCATACTTACTTATTTCTATTACTATTAATTCACGTTTTGCGCACGTTCTCTTGATGACACTCATATTAAACTCTTTCGCCGACGGCGTCGCATTTTAATTTCGTGGCAAATTACTCCACACTTCATAATACGTAGTGGATGTGAAACCATAAAGAACAGATGTTCAGTGGATCACACTGCATGATCGAAACTCACTGCGGTGCGAGTAGAAATAGTGGTAGTAAAACCAACATGGCTGCCGCGATAGGGATGAATAGAAGAGCAGCACGGTGATGCGGGCAAACGCCAATGCCAACGACACGGCCATCATCATCATCATCATCATCATCTCACGACCGCGCTCTGGCTCGCTTTCATTTCTTTTTCTTATTATCCTTGCATACATGCGCTTTGTGCGAGTTTGCGTATTATCCTTGCAGTTGAACTATGCGACACGAATAAATTCTAGATGGCCAACATGCAATAGTTGAGTAATTCTATAGTAATTAAAGCACATTTCCTTCTTGTAAAGTTTTCAAGACATTATTTTCGGCGCCGGAAAACAAATGATTTACAACCGCGCCGAATAAACAACTCGATATAATGAATAATTTACATTTCAAAATAGCACATTTGCTTAAGCAATGATTTAATATTCATGTATGCGAAAGACGCCGTCGCGGCGCGGTTGTGGCGTCCGTCCGTTGGCGTCGACTCAACTAGCGCACGCGTTTGCGTATAACACTATTTCCGACCGCGAGGACTCTCTCTTCGTGCGGCGGCTGTGTTGTTGCGAACCCCCGAAAGCCTCCCTTCACGGATGAGACGCAACGCAAAATGAGTGTGCGCCATGCAAACAACTGCAAATGTTTCGTGCGGAATCTAATAGATTAAGTGCACATCGGATAAATGCACGTGCGGCGCCGTCATTAGTCAGCGCCCAAAAGAAACGCAACCGAATGCGATGAATCACGCAAATCGAATTGGAATCAATTGAACCACATGTTGGCGCGCGTACAAACATCTCATTAAAAACACATTTGCGCACACGCAATTAAGTTTCGACATAAGTACCTGCCGGGTGGATGGGCGAATCCGATAATCTAGTTTACGCTGCAAACACTACTTCATCACTCGGCTGGCGTAAATCAGCAAATCACATATTCTCCACCAATTTCACTACTAGGTAGTTGAAGTGCGCACTCGATTTGTATTCAATTTCGGACAATTCCAACGCACAACCAACCAGCATCATATATCTTCGCCAAATATTTTTCTAGTTTCATTTTAAATGTAATTGCGTGCAATATTCAAACCGGAAAAAGCGGGTAAGTATCAAACACACGCATCCTAATCGAATCGCTTGCTGCATAGCACGATGCGCGTTTGATCGAGTGGGAAACATATTACATTTCTGTAACACACCGAATCGGGTGGTACAAAATAGTGTCATTTCCTTTTTGTTTCTATGGTGGAAGAGAGGCGTTGTTGCGGAAAAATCTTATCGCTTTATTGGTATATCCTGCAAGCGACAAGCGCGCGCGTGCAGTGCTCCATCTTTACGTTCCATTTTTTTGCGATTCGACGCGGCGCACGCGCGCGCGGAAAGGTGAAAGCACTGGCGACACCCGCGCCGGATGGAAGATGTTCATCCGGAAGTGGATGCATCGCTACACCTTCCATCTCTTTTCCCTTCGTTTGCGCGACTTGCAAACAAACACTCTTCGGGTTCGGGATGCAGGTGGTAGATAAGAAGATGGAGCATAGGGCAATTTTGAGAAGGGCATAACGTAATTTCATCTGAAAGCTGGTTGTTTTCCGGTATTCCCCAGCACTGGCGTGGATTGTCTCAATTCGGAAAATGAGTGTGCGTCGCGTTGAGGAAAAAGAACAAGATCGCAAACGAAATATCTCCGCGCAAAATGGAAATCGTATAGGCTTAAGGGTCGCGATTCAGCAAACTGTGGAAATTTAAAGCTTCAAACCAAGAAGAATATGTAGTAGAGTTGGCTCATCAATCATATCTTCCGAGTGCTTGCATACAATTTTTGATGTTTGTACTGCTATCAAAAATATTTTATAACTAGTAGTATTTTATTCCACACCGCATTGTTTAATTAAATGAACAACATTGATGCACATGAAACAAACATTGGTAGAGCACAAAAACATGTTTTCCGGTTGGACCCCTATCGATCATAACTATACGGCAATGTCATTTTACTGACGCTGCACTACACTGCATAAAAAACGCATACATAATAAATCGCTTTAATTTAATTACACGTCAATCCATTCACACTCGCCACACTTGCACCATGAGGCTTTGATTCCTTGCATTTCCACGCCGTTCATGAACAAAATCCGATGGTGGAATATTTGAGAAACTGCGCTGCGCACGTCGAGATTACAAAAGATGTATTATTCAGCGTTCAGCGGCGTTTGACAAACAAGTCCGGCAATCCTATACGATCGCCTACTCATCTCGTCTCGTCTCAGCGCCGCGGTCGTCGAAAACAGATCGATACGGCGCGATGCTTTAGCAAACGTGTCCGTTATTAATCCGCAATTATTTTATGAAGCTCCATGCCGCAGAATGCTCTGCAGATTTATTCAAAGGATAAACTCGTGTAAATTTATTCGCCCACTCCTGTTTTTTTTTGCTTTCTCATTGATATCCGCCTCTACTCGACTAGAGGAGCGCGTTTGCAACCCTTATACGGGAGGGGAGCGTATTATGTTAAGCAGGTGGGAGACAATATTTTCCAAGTTAAAGTCGGCACGCTGGATTTCCACAAGGCGCGAAAGTTTTTCTCGCCCCGAAATTAAGCTCACTTTTTCGCACACACGGTGATCAATGACGAGTGACTGCAAACTTTTCCACTTTGCTATAACTCTACCTGGCTGGCTAAAGACCAACGGAAGCAATGAACGCCGCATGTAAATCTACACGTTTTGCGAAATGTGAGGAAATAAACCCCACAAACATTCAAAAAAGTGTGTTTTGCTAAATTTAAAATTAACCATAAAGCATCTTAAGTAACATAAAAACTTGTAAGTCTACAAAAACACAGGGCATTTGGTAATAACAATTTGTAAACTTTTATACCTTCATTTGAGCACACGTGAATTCATACCGGAAGCGTTCGTGCAGCCCGCACCGATAAATATGTAAATGCAAAACGCGTCCAATGGTCGATGGATAAAATTACCATTTGATTTAATTCATCGTTTGCGACGGGTACGGGCACGGGACGATAATATGCGTTACGCGGCAAACGTCACAATTTGTAAATATGCGGCGCAAGGACGAGTGTTTGGCTGCATGCGAACCGCCGACGGCATTTCCCACCATTTACCTACCGTTCGCAATTTTCGTTTACGACATTACGTGATCTCCATGCGCACCGCACGCGGCCTAACGCCTTCCGCGCGGCGCACAAAAGAACCCGGCGCACGTGATTCGACGCAACCCGGCGGAAATTAATTTTCATAGAATGAGGAATTCGATATTATTCGCCGAACGCATTTTTCATCCATGCGAGAAGGCGCCACACCATGCGCATAGGGGTGCGGGGGGGTGTAAACATTGATTATACGATGCTTCTTTGATTGTCTTTCCGCCCCGTGTTTGGTCAAACAACTAAAGTAAACCTCTGGTTTTTTGCCTTCCAACCAGCGAAAAACACTAGTACACTTTGACACCCTTCATCTTGCGGGCTGAGGAAAACAAAAAGAGGAAGTTTTCCTCTCTCTCTCGCTCGGTTTTTACCGTACGAGCATACCTACTCAAAATTCAGGGTTTTGCTTTCTTAAACCATTAGCATATGAAATGCGAGGACCCCCATGCACACGGGCGAAAAAAAAAACGGACGCTGGGTAAACGACGCGAAGTGGCTGCGGCTGGGTGGGCTCTTTTGCATTATTCACGAGCAACATTTTTATTTCACTTCATAACACATACGCACATACACCCATACGCTTGTATTTCACCCACGCACCTTTGCGCAAATCCCTCAATCTTTTCCGTTTGCGCTGTAATCGCTTTGTAAATGTTGTTTATCGCCTTCATTGGCATCTTTTACGTAGTAAAAACTCAATAATTGTGAAAAAGTGGCGTTTCAAGATGACGCTAACTAGTTCACGAAGAGAGGAAATTAATTTGACGGATGAGAGCGGGTTTAGTGTTGGAAATAAGTGGATTAATTGATAGGACGAGATATGTCTCAATGAAGGAGATTGCCCGTAATGTCATTACGCCGCGCCGAGGCGGAGGAAGCGAGTGCGGCGCGCATGGCAAAAAGAGAGCGCAAAGATGAACGAACGGGCGCGCTCGGAAAGGACGCGATCCGAGTTATCGGTGTGCGTCCAAGTTTAAATTTCACCTAGTTGAACTTCATTAAACGCAGATAATCACGGCATTTAAACTTCGATGATTTTATGTATCAATTTCGTTCCACGTCTTGTTGACGTCTAAATTATCTTAAATTTTCCCTCAACAACCCGATTTTAATGATTGAAATTTACTTCGTTTTTTTTTACAGGCTATGCGGACATCATGTTGATTATAAAACAATAAATGTGATAATGACGAACTGACGACCACCTTCGACACCATCATCATCATCATCATCATCATTATCATCACAGAACGCAGCCAGCAACCAGCAACCTGGGCGTGTCGATCTCATTTACACCATGCCTGCGTAATTGGCAATCGCCAGTGCGTCGCGATGCAGTCTTGGGCATCACGTGCGGGGTGCAGCGATGAACGAACACGGTGCTTCCGCCTGATGCAACAATGATGATGATGATTGCAATGCGATACGCAATGTTTGTGCTGTGAATTGCCGGTGTGTGGGCGGTAGTATCAATAGTGCGTGCGTAAACTCATTCGCAACCATACTCGACTTGTGCAATCGGAAGTGTAGTTTGGTGTCCCCGCCCGCAAGTGCAGCGGAGTGAGTGAGTGGTTGCGGTGGTGTTTGTGGCATGGTCATTGACGGCCCGCCAACTGCAACTCCACCGCTACGACGACGACGACGACGGCGAGGACAAGAAGAACGAACAGGATGCATCGGCCGCTCGACACGCTCATTGCGGTGGCATTGCTCTGCTGCTGTTGCTGTCGGCTGCTGCATCATGCCGATGGTCTGCCTCCGGTCATCCGCATCGGTGAGTCAAATTTAATTGGTGGTATTTTCGGCGTATGCTATTTAAATTATCAATTTCCGGGTGCATTACATCAAGACAATTACTTCCGCTTGAAGGTTCTTATCAGCAACTCCGTTTCTTCCATGTTTCCTTCCTTTCGCTCTTCGTCTTCTTCTTCCTCTTATTGTTAGTAAGTATTATCTTTCGGGTGAGGTGAAAATATGCAGATATTAAAAGTGCAACACGTAAATTACAGCGCAGGCTAACGCAAGATAAGACTTCCTGCTTCCTATGTAAATCCTTCTGTCTCAACACGTATTCATTCATTCACTATATAATTTGTACGGCGCTGGCTGCACTCTTTGCAAGATAAAGCCAAGGAGTCTCGCTTAATGCAGACTGCTAGTAAGATGGGCTCGCGTATAATAAACATTATAATTCGCTGCTTATGAAATCACAAAAATTCATATTCACCTTATGAAAATGAGAATGAATTTAAGATAGCAATTAGTGATTTGAAAAACCTTTTCCCTTTTTAAAACTCCCACAAGAGAGGTGAAGAAAGAAGCGTGCCAAAGGCGGAAAAAGAAGGGCGATAGCAAACGCAATTAAGCGTGCTAATTTTCAGTGTTCGGTTCGAGGTGCCTAATGAACTTATCTTCCTTCTCCACCTGCATTTGACTGCGCTGACGATCTCGTCGCAACGCTCTCCATATTGTTATTGCAATGCAAAATGTCGAACACACACCACACCACGCACCTATTCCGGAAACTCTCATCATGGACATAAACTAATTACACCTACAGCGCGGCAACTCTCATAAAAGTCGCAATAACATTATGAAATTTTTGCATTAACGGAAAGTTATTTCCCCCCAACAAAACACGCAGCGCAAAGCTTTTAGTAGAAAAGTTATAATCGCGATGCAAAACAACCGAATATAAATATCAAAATTTATAGAATGTCTTTCGCGTAATCACCATTTATATATTCGTAGCCAAAACGGCCATTGGGATAGCGATCAACGCCGAATATCTATGGCGCGATGGATGGTAAGTGTGCGCTTGTATTGCGCCAACGACAATGCAATTAAATTTGGCGTCGAAAGTTTTTGCGAGTTGCGTTTCGCCGATGAGAGCCGAAGGGACGCAACTTTTCGGCCCAACAATTAATCATTTGCGTTATAACCGCCGCGCCTTCTCCGCCGTTATAGCCTCTTACTAATACAAATAAATTATTACACGAATTTAATTGCTTTCATTAAGAATACGTGCGGAGGACCTTCACTGAGCGAGGCGCGCCGGCGCCGGGCACAATGCATTCGTTACCGGCGCGCACGCAAACCGCGGCGTGGAAGCGAGAAATAAAATGATTTACAGAGATTGTTGCCGGCAGATAGAGAGGACGAGGAAGCGAGCGTTGGCTGTGCGGTTGCAGTGCGCAAAAAATGTTAGCGCCAAAGTTTTGCGCGGTCGGCCGGCGCGCAACGTTTTAATAGAATAACTTTTGACTTTCGCAATGTGCGAAACTGAATTTCCGATTTTAGAAATTGAAATTGGTTCATTTCTTGAGTCAAATTGATTATTTCCATAAATTGCAGTCAAAAATTATTCACCAGGAACTTGTGAACTATAATTGTAATCCAGTACAAAGGATGTAATTTGATTTAAGTTAAGTGTAGGATGTAACCAAGAAGATCTTTGTAATTTGGCATACTACACCTGAGCAACTTGTCGCATTCTGATGAATAACGATTTTGTAAATTTTGAATGAGGGAACTATTCAAGGATTTATAATTGCGAAAAAGTGACAAAATGGAAAAGAAATCACACGCAAACAAGCATATTGGGCATGAAGGAGTTAGGGGTTGATAACGTCGGATTGTTAGTTCCGATAAAAGCATCAACGACCATAAATCTTTCCGGGCGCAAACGCTGTCTGTGGCCGTTGCATACCAACCTGGTATTGACTTGCGGCCTTGCCTGCCGGGCGGGGCGGTCGCTATTGAAGAGCATCGGGTGTTCGACTGTGCACACACCAACTAGTTGATTAACTTTTGCGCCCGTCCCGCTTTTTCCCCCTCGCCGGCTTAGAGTACGTGTCGGATGCGAAAAATCCCGGTGGATGGCTAAATACGCTTGCGGTCATTTCCACTAAACAACTCGTAAGTCAAATGCAATAATAGTTAGAAAAAGAGTGATATACTTTTCTGTATTCACAAATGTGGAAAGCACCCAGGATAATCGTCCTTGCGCAGCGTAAGCTATTTCGGTAAAAGCTTTTGATCTACCTTTACTTGTTGCGAACCACTTTTCACAAACAATCTATCTATACCGGAAGCGCTGGGACCAATCTCGCTTGACAGTGCATGCTTTCATTGGCCCCGCGCATTACGCTCGTACTCGTGAGTAAGTGAATAGCTCGCTGACTTATATGCTCCCTTTCGTATCGCGAGTGCAGCTCGCATTGCTTACTTTCTTACCACCACATTTGAAAACATTGATGTGATGGTGGCAAAACTAGGGACCTGATAATGGTGTTGTATTCAAACCAAGATCAAAAACATGTTCCCGTAAACTCAGAACTTTCCGACCTGCACTCACGTTTAGGGTGTAACTTTATAAAGTTATTATCAGCCACTGAATGCTTAAATTTACCGCGTTTATGTTTTGCATTACAGGTAAGTATACAAACAGTGAATTGTTAACAACATTGTTGCAGCGTGTAAAGAAAAGCAATTTGCGCTTGCATAAACCGTAAAACAAATGAAATCCTTTTTGAATAATATTTGTACAACAAGCAATTTATCAATATCCAAAATTTAGCTGCATTTTACTTGCTCTTGGATGTGGCGCTCACATAAACATAAACAAACAATCCTTGGAGATGAGTGAAATTTACGTAGGGATGGATTGCTACAACGAGCAGTTGCGTAAACTTAAAATGCACGCGATGCGCATACGGCATTCATTAGCATGTTGCAAATTGAACCAATGCACCGCTTCTGTTGGTATCTCTTTATTCGTTGGTTGTTATTTACATTTGTGCGCAGAGTGCATCAAAGCAGCCGAGAGTTTAAATCTTCGTCGAGTAGTCTACATTCAAATTTATTAATATCCATTCTACTCATTCATTAATTATTATGTTAACCATTAGCTTATGTTTAATATGCTCAATTTCTGTTTTGACTATATTTTGCTAAACTGGTAATTATCTGCGCCATTAATTTAATTGTTAAACATAAAAAACGGTTATGACGTCGAATTAAATAGAATCGCGACAGAAAACAAAGGGAGATGATGTTTTTAGCATACTGATTCCTATCTGAACAACAGTCTGAACGTTTTTTCTTTTTCTTATTCTTGAAAGTAATTGGCGAGTGTACCGTTCTCAAAACAAATTAGAACTAATTGTATTTACATTTAACATGACTTTTTAAAACCTTTTTTCTTCCAACCTCCTGTAGGCGCTGGAGATTTGATTTATGTGCACGATTATTACTGCTTGTTTCTTGTCCCCATCAGCAAGGATGACCGAGAGTACGTCAAAAACTCCTTGGCCATATTTTAAACGTCCACTAGAGAATGCTTAAACGCGTCCCGAAATGGTTCTACGAGGAACAGTTTCGTGCTTTATTGCCCAACAACCCCGACGCCGGCCGTCGCGACGCGACGC
>JARJDR010016361.1:0-32443 GCA_030264135.1 Myllaena sp. GC000078 | reverse complement strand
CGCGGTAATAATTCATCGCACGGCAATAAATCATTGCGCGCACGGTTCATTTAACCAATCAGTGGCATCGACAAACATTATCATTACGTTTCGATTAGCCGCGCGAGCGATCGCGACGCCGCAATCGATTGAAATTTAATTATCGCTAGCGCGCGCCCGTAATTAATCGCAATTGCATTTCGCTACGATTGCGATCGATATGCGAATCGATGAATCGGCGGATGAATGAATGAATGAATGAATAGCGTAATCAATACGCCAGGCAGACGAACGATTTATAATAATTAGACGGAACGTCCATGCATTTGGTATTTATTTGTGTAGACTAGACGGTAGTTGCTTCAATCAAAATCCATTCGATTCCAAATCGAAAACATACTCTCCGGCTCGCTCGATGTGGGTTTTGATCATCGGCGCGACCGTAATACGGGCCGCAGCGTGTGTGTGGTCTCACTGCGGATGCACTCAATGATATTTGCGCTTGATTACAACGATTTCGAAGACGATTGTTTGTTTATTATTATACCACTAACGCGGTTGGTGTGCGCCTGTGTATTTGTTCATGCTTTTCGAATGCAATCCAAATAGAATTCTTGTTGAGTTTTTTATACTTGAAAAAAAAAATTGTAAATTACTTCTAACGATGGATGAAATCAGGTGAAAATCAATCTAGATTTCTTTACTTTTTAATAAGTAACAAACTCGTTAAATAATATAAGATCATGCACCATCAGCAATTTAACCATCAGCAAATCATCGTTTTTGTTTCTTGGTCTTCCTTAATCTGTATGCTTTTTCTTTACAACCGGAGCGCAAAAACATAATGCAAAATCAAAGTGCGCTCGCTCCGCCACAGGAATGAAGCATTTAAATATTCTAATTACATTTGATTGCTGCGCTATTGCCAAAGGTCTTGCAGCTGGTTTAAGCGTTCCGCATTTGCATCAGCGTGTGTGCATCCGCAAGACAATACCGTATTGCACATGCGCATGCAATTAACTCACAATCAGCACGGCCAGCGCAACAAAAGCGAAACAGAGAGGCGCAACAGATGTCGGCCTGCATATAATAATAATAACGATTTGCAAATCAGCATAGGTACCTATAGTGAGTGCCTGCCTGTGTGTATGTGCGTAAACGGACTTAATTCAATCTTTAAGCACGCGCGCACGCGTTGTGAATCAAGAAATCACATTTGATTATTACGATCGCAGCGAATAAGACGTCAGGCGGTTGCATAGTTATACAAAGTGTTTGCTGATTGTGGCGCATTTCGAATCGCATCGGTAATTATCTACTCTTCCACACCCTTTCGGGCGCGGAATTAACACAAAATGCCATTAAGGCGTCACGACGTTTAATGTCGCAGGCACGCGCACACACTCCACGCATATTGCGTTTTGCCGAGGACTTGACTAATGAATGGGCGACAACGACGACGACGTCGACGTCGACATCAGCTTCGGCTTCGATATTATTGCATATGCATATGGAACAGCCAATATGTTATATCCAGCTCCAGCTCGCAACGGGTTATGATTAAAATTAAATGTATATCGCGTTCGTTTGCGGTGCGCGTATACCTATGCATTAAGCGTATGTTGCGCGCGCGCACACACGGCAATATAAATGCAAATGCCTAATTTAAATATAATAATAATGCGCACGTAGAAACAATTACGGACAATGCGAATAATGGGCGGGAGGCGGCTCACTGGCTGTTGGTTGGTAGTGGCGAGTGGAAAGTCAACAGGTCGCGCAATAATTAGTAGCAGACCCTTATTTGATTGTCACTCAATTACGCGCTCCGTCGCGATGCCACATAAGAAAGAAGTCAGAAGCGTCGCCAACGCGTATCTAATAACCCTAAAGCGGCAAACCCGATATCTCGAGCGATTCGATTACGTACGTGCGATCGTTTCGCGTTACCGCCTCTTGCGGTACGCGTTGGTGGGTGAGCTCGCTGCCGCTGCCGCCGGCATCATTTTTTGCGCTCTTCCCTCATTCCGGTGTAATGCGTTCGATGCGCAGAATGCATATGGTGTGTTGATGCATTGTGGCTGCGCTGCGCAAATTCAATTACCGCTTCAATTATTTTCATACACCTTCTTCTTTCCAAGTGCGTAAGTATCGGGTTTCGGTCCGCCCGCCCGCAAGGCAAAGGTGCGATACGAAAATAATAAGTTTACACCATCGATACCACCCGCGCAACCTACGCGAAGCGATAATATTTGAAAATTTTAGAGTTTATAGTTATTTACCTACCGCAGCAGATAGATAATACCAAGTACAATTTGTCATCGGATATACTTAGCAAACTACAGGGAAAAAAGTTGAATAGAAAAACGCGTCGAAATTTGTCTGCGCCTTGACATTAAAGCTATGCGCAGCAAGGAACACCTACGAAAAAGATTTCGTTTTGGGATAGAATGTATTGCATCCCACCCACACTCATTCTAACCAGGCGCTGAGCGCAGCCGACCCGCGCATAGCGTTTTTTTGGGGCCGTGCCTTGTACTCGTACTTATGTACATTACTAGCTGTCCGTATCAAAATCCAATAACAATAAATAATTACACGTTGCGTCCCGCACGATAGCTATACGTACGTATCTATGAAGTAATCATAATCGGATGTGGTGGAACATGAGACTTAAACCACGCGCGCGTGCGCTATGCTGCATTATGAATGGCGAACAATACAAGAAATGGGAAATGTTTATTACTTTTTGGTGTTGGTGGTTGTGGTGCGGGAGAGATAGGCAGCGATAATAAATAAGTTTTAACGATGAAGACGTCGCGATCGTATCGCGAATATCGGTGCGCATCGCGTTTTGCGCAATTTTCGTTTGTTCATTCTAAAGTCATCGTCGTCGTCGTAGTCGGGTCGCCACGTGCGGATGACCTCTCTGCGAGCGCGCCTCTTCGATCGATAGATCGAAGCGAACGAAAAGAAACGCTTTTGGGAGAGGCACGCACTCACAGAGAGATCCCTTGCATCCGACAAGTTTATAGACAATTCACGTATGTTCGTCGTAAGTAACATCATGGCGCGTACAACGAACCTACGAGATGGTAAAAAATCGTAATTCATTGACATATTTTATGCTAAGAATATAACGGACGCGCGTGCATGTGGGTAGGGTCGAGAGTAAGTGGCTGCGGCGAAGGAGCAACCAACGAAATTGTCGGTCATAATCAACAACGCGCGGGACGAGGAGATTTATATAAACAATATAAATGCAGCAGTCTGGCGCGGAGAGGATTAGCGTCGTCGGGGGCGCCTTTTAATGCCCGCTCGTAAACGTAGGCATGTTTGTTTTATTGTTTCTCGCCATGCAAGACACGCATATGCGACGGATTATGTCTTCACTTTAACGATTGTCCTCCTCCTCCTCCACCATCTTCTTTTCTTCTGCAGCTCGAAACGCGTTGGGAATATTGATGGATTGTATGTTAATTTTAATTCTTATATAAATAGATATTATGTATTTGCATAAAAACAACATACTATTGAAATATGCCCGATAAACAATTTTATTTAATCAACGGAGAGAAAGAGTGATCCCGCGCTCAAATTGCAGCGATGTGCAATGAAGCATAAAGCCAATGCGTAGGTAATTGAAAATCAGGACATAATTGACACGTCTAAATGCAAATTGCAATTCATTTATAACTTTAGTTTATTTAGTATTATTGAGCCGATTGCAAATTCAATTAACGGCCGCCCCAGCTCAATAAAGAGACTTGGCAGGATGGCAATAAAATTAAGTCGGCAGTGTAAAATTTCGATTACCAATTCGCTCGCGGTAATTGTGAGGTGTCTAATTGCGTGGTTTTATGCGACCGTTATGAGGAAGGGAGCAATTTAAGTCCTGGCTGTTTGTTTAATGGCTGTACGGACGACTACGACGGTACGCGGGTGTTTTGCAATCGCAAAAACCAGTACTGCGCTCTGGCTATTTGCCCGCGTACATTCTAAAATCACTCCGGTTGCTTTGATAATAATCACATTCATCACTAGCAACAGATAATAGTCGGCTAATTGATGGTTGGCTAGATCCCGATCGGCGATAGCCAACGTGCATAAATAGGTCAACTGCTAAGTATTATAGTTACATTCATATGCTGTGCGAAAAGTGTGGGTGGATAGTTGCAATAATAATACGCGCATAAAACTTCGATATCGTTATAAATCGATGTTAGTTAGCAACATGGATTTTTATTGCACTCACTCGCCTTTGATATCCATTAAATTGTTGCGCAAATCCTAACCAATGACATTCCGAATCATTTTTGGCATTTTTTATTATATTTGAATGAAATGAATTCGAAGCGATCAGAGATGAATATTGTGAGAAAGGCGATTAATTCTCCGATGCGAATAAATCAAAAGCTCGACTCAACGTCGAGCACACAACCACCACTTCCGCGTTTCGATTCGCTGGCATTTTTCGCCCGATTCGTGCAGCCATCCCAAAAATTCTTTGTGATCCGGCACGTCAATAATGCCCATTGTATCGGGTGCTTCACATGACAATCATTGGAAACGTTTCCATCCACTCCACTTTTGCCACTATTTAAGCGCATGATACGGCTGCGATCGCAATACAATAGTAATAGTCCATCCGGTAGGGATGCTTCAGTATTGACAGATTGCCAATGAAGGGGCGCGAGAGGGGCGCGTGTGCGGATCGATCGACGTGGATTTGCGGGCGCCGGCAATCGAAATGACTATCGATTCAGTCAGTGAATCGGTAAGCGTATTGCGTTGAAAAAAAACCGTCCATATCAACGTCGAAGGGTGGTAATAAAGGTATAACGATGTGTTTATAACTAGAGTAAACATCCGATTTTTTAATCCCGATCGCGCAATCGATTGATTCCATTTGGGGAGAGGGAGGGCTGGTGGTAAATGGTAAATGGGCATCGATTTATCGATGTCGAAGTGTCGCGCGCCCTTTGTGGCTTGTTTTGGGGTGCGTGACGTTATTTACGAACCACGAACACGCGTATATATCATCATCCCAAGAATAGAGAGACTGTTGCGCACCTTTTTCGCTGCACTTTTATTTACATAGCATTGAAAAATGCGTTTAAAGTGGCCAATTTTTCATTGTCATAAGCATAAATAAAACTAATTAAAGGACACATATATTTGAGAGAGGCGGGAGCGCTCGCGCGCGCGCGAGGCGGTGTGCGCGAGTTTTTAATTAATTAATATCCAGTTATCCGGAGAGCTGGTAGTATCAGCGTGCCACATCAATTAATTTATTAGTCAATTTATTCTAGTCGCCTTCGCAGCGCTGCTCCCAGCTCCCGCAGCTAAACATTATGCAGATGACAGAATTTCTCATCGGGAGCTATTTTAATTAATGCCATTCACGAATGTGTGTGCGGCTGCCGTTTTTCATAAACATTATAGCAATTAATGAAAGAAGTCATTTATATCAAAAACCATTTCATCCACTAAATTGTAAATGGGAGTTAGAAATATTTTTGGAAAGCTTTAACTGCCCAAAACGACAAAGGTATTAATTTGTGGGAAGCATTATGTACTTAGTTTTATATAATCAGACGGATAGATTTCTGGCGCATGCTATAAGAAGATTATTTACTCGCGCGCGGTTTAGATGCACCAGCTGCTGCTGTCATGCTGCCGACATATTTTCATCACGTTTAAGCTATGTTTTCTTTGCCATGAACGCCGGATTCGTATTAAAAAATCAATGGGGATTAGCACAAAGTCCCTCTAACACTCCACCAATTCTAAATTGATATTAATTACAATTTTTTACCGATAAATGCTATTCAAAGAACAAGGCAGCGTGTTTTCAACTTGGCGCACAAACTAGATGCCTGAAAACGTGGCAAGTTCATTATTTAAAATGCAAGATTCGTGGATAAGGGATCGAAGGAGCAAAGGAGGCGCACTGGCAGCCATTTAGATGCGTGTCGCGATTAGCCGGGGCACGAGCAGCAAAGATGGCACAAACATAACACGGAAAGATTTTCGTCGGGCGACGACGATTACGTCGAAAGCGATTTCGTCGCGACTGTTAATCAAAACAAACTCGCCTTGCGAGCTCGGCTGCTCCTAATTGAGAAATTTGTACGTTTATCATCAAGGTGCATCTGGCCTGACGAAAGATGCCTACAGGATCGATTAGGAGCGAGAATGAGTGCGCCAAATAGGCACTATTGTTTCCTGTGAGCCATTCACGTAATGACTCCCGAATGATTATTATCATCGTAGATTTGACAAATTAACGAAATCGGCAATCTTGAATCGTTGGCATTCCAACAGTTGAGATTTAATTAAGGCAAATTTAAATATAAGCCTTTCGGAATTTACGTGTTTCTTGGGTGTTTTCTTAGTTTTTTTTTTCTTCTCCCATCCGATTATAATCATGGCGCATCGCACCGCATTCTCGCGTCTTGTGAACCGAATACCGAGCATATCATTAAACCGGCGAGATGCGACTGAGTCGAGCGTGCGCACACACTGCAAGTCCACACAACGAAACAGACCGGAACCGGGCATGATGAAGATTGATGGACCGCGCCCTGACCGGCGCTGAAAATAACTCTTTCGCTTACTCGTACACGAGTGAACGTTGGTCGTAGCAACAAGAGATTCACCCGGTGCAAATGCAGAGAACAATTCTGCAAAGTTGAAATTGTAGGGATGCTTGCGTTGTTTGGTGTGAATTTTATCATCATGGAATTATTTCGAGTGGCTGCGGCATTCCCGTAATGCATCGCGACAGGCGTGCGTTCGTTCGTTCGTTCGCGATGTGCTGATGTAGTCCAGAAACGGGCGCGAAGCGTTCTAATTAAAGACTCGCGCGCTTCCAGCGGCAGTCAACTTGTTGACCGGCGCGCGCTTCTTCTCCTTCTCGTCGGCTTGCCGACTCTGTTTTGGACACGTTTGAATGTTGGCATGTGTGGTAATAAAATCACTCCGTGGGCCATGTCACTTTAGATCTATGCGCGATGAGCGAGCATATTCGGATTTGAATCTTTCTCGGCTGGCTGCCGTGTGCGCGAGTGTGTACCGTGCTATTTATTACATGATCGTGAAGACGAGCGGAATCGCTTTCGACTGGAATAACAATTCGATGAAGCACCTATATTTAGAGATTATACTAGAAGTCTTGATTTTTTTTTCGTTTTCTTCTTCGGCGATGTGCGTGTGGAAAAATTAACCGCGGGCGTATTGTGTGCGCATTGGTTTCATGCGATGAGTAAGAAGAAGGTAAAAAACAAGATGCCCTAAAGGTGAGCTTCAGACTTCACTGTGGATCAGACACGTAAGAAATGCGATTGGTGCGTGAGTGTATGTATTGGGGAAATGAGAGGTTGAGAGAGAAGAAGTGATATTGCGTTGATAACAGGTGGCTATCCCACGGTCCACCACACACCTGCAGCGCATCACCTGCTGCCTTCGTCAAAATACTCACACACTAACTCTGCACCCAAAAGAAAAAAGCTTAAAGTGTACAAAGTATAGGATTAACTCGTTCGTTTCTTCTTCAACTATTTTTATCGGTTTCGTTATTTATGATTAATTTCTTTCTTTGAAATTATAGTTGCGAAATATCTTAATTAAAATGATTTTAATTAAATTACAAGATTTTAATGATGTCCTCATTTACCTAAATTTTAATTCAACATTCGTCCATTGCAAGACTGTGCATTCCAAAAGAAATATTGCATTTTTCAAAAGACATCATCTTTCATACTAACAAGACAAATAATGCAAAAAACATCGAGTTGCAAAAAAATTTCGAAACACAAGTGTCTGACGCGTCACACTCGACGATTACGGCTTGGCGCTCTCCTCCACATTGCATCCGGTATCCCTCCCGGAAACATGCATACTAGAATGAAAGAAAATCCCTTGCAGTCGAAAATATTCATCAAGGACCCCGCGCTCTGACGTCTTGTCGACGTACTCGCCACCAACTATTTGACAGCACTTGTACTTTGTACTTTGTACGTGCGCACTCTGCATTTCAGCGAAAAACTCATCCGGCGACGCCTAAATCCTTTTTCCGACGCGCGCTTCCCGTTTTTTGCCATTCGGTTTTTAGTCGACGGGTGGGCTAGAAAGAAGTGTTGTTTGAAGTGCGCGCCGTGGCGACATCCACACACCCATATACAACAAGAGGGATACATCTCCGTGACTTGATGACTGCGATTGTGCACGCAGAGAAAGAAAGAGCCTTTGATCTCCGACGAAGAGGTAGGCGGCGGCGGAGGAGGATGATAACTACTGGTGGTGTTGGTGGCGGTGGTGCAAGTGCTTGAAAGTGCCCATTGGCGTTTCGTTGCTTGCTTGCTGCACGTCGAGTGCACGCATCCTGCGCCTGGCCATTATATGCACAATAGCGAATGAATTCCAACTCGCTGATGATGGCCTGCCTGCATGCGGCTGCAACGGAAGAATGTGCCGCCTTTCTTTTATTGTCGCAATTTCGTGTTCTGTGTGAGATTGCCGCTTTGAGATATTTCTGCGCCATGCGCTAAGTGCGCCATATATATAGAGCGTAATTGATATGTATCTGAGAAGTGAAATGCAAAAATCGTAAAATCTCAAAGTTATAATACCTAGGCATATCAAAATGCACTTTTAATCACGTGCAAATTGCGGATGCTCACACGCTCGACAAGTGTTAATTACGTACTAACAATTAAACGATACGGTTTTATGTTTATTGTATCGCCGACGCTGCCGTTTTCCGAGGGCCGTTAAAAACAAGTAGCGCGACAATTCTTTCTCTGCTACCGTTTAGCTTTAATTACACGCGTTGAAACAATGCCCACGCAATTTTTCAACGCATAGCATTGGCACTTTTGAAATATCAAATATCGCCGTTATTCTCCGTGGAACACGTTTCTAATCACCACGTCAATGTGCAAACACACGCCAGAATAATAACCATGCATAATCCTATTCGCGATCGCTTGAAAGTACACCGAAGCGATTTTTATCAATGTCAAAGTCATAAAAATCGATTTGATATCTTTATCGCATTCATCTCGCAATTGCCTCGGTAATTACAAACATATATGCAAGCATTAAAGTCCAACTGATGTGGTATTGGCGATATATAGAGATACACTTCCTTCTGTCGATAGTTTTATGTCGGTTAGATTAATAGTCCGAATTTTTATGTCGCCCCAACCGGCAAGCGCGCGCAATCGAATTTAATTTATTATCCATCGTAATATAATGCAACCGCGCGCGCTCGCGATTTTACTATTTGCGCAGTGCGCCTGCGTGTTTTATGTGCAAATTCTCCCAGTGCGACGATAGAAAGAAAAACATAAATAATCAAGGCGTTATATGAAATTGTCCAATGCTGGTGCTGGCTGACTGCGAGATAATATATTTATGCCAGCGATATTATTATAGATAGCCAGCGCCAGGCTCTCCTTCTGTGGCGCGCCATCAAGTCATTTTATTATTGACACCGACATTATTTACACAACAATGTTCATTCGCGTGCGCTGAGACGGTGCAATTCCAATCCGATGCTTATCGGGGCGACGGACAATAATGATATGGCGTTGACAATGCGCCCGACCTTCAATCTCCGCCGCCGATCTTTCTAGCTATTTCTCATTTTTCCTCGGCTCGCAGCCACTCGACAACAATCGCCCACTGGCTGTTGTGGTCATATCCAATGAGAGATACGTAGAAGGGTGGTAGGATGGATGCTCAAGAGCCTCACCATATTGACCGAAGGCATTATAACAAGCGTAATCTCTAATCGGAAATCTATAATCTATCAGCAGCTCTTCAGCGAATGTATTGATGCTCGCTCGCGCGCGCGAAGAGCATTTGCGGTGCGCGTCAAGTGCTTCCGATTGAATGGCTATGCAAAGTGCAACGATCGGCGATACGGCATGCACAAGGAGCGGAGGATACCTTCGTCGGTCGAGTGCATTGCAAACATTGCCGACGCGGCGCGAATTGAGTATCATCCGCCGAAAGCGCATGTTCTATTATTATCCGCAAAAATGTCTTCCCAATAATTTTCCCCAGCGCCAAAAAAACAAAAAAGAAAATAAATACTTAGACTGAAGCGCTGAAGTTTTTATTTTTATACGCAATTTGAATGGAACTCGAGACGCATGCAAACAAAGCCGTTGTGCGCGCAGCTGCCGCGCCCGCCGCCCCGTTTGGATGGATTATAAAATCCATTGTTTTAATTGCTCGCTCCATGCGTGCATTAACGCGCGGAGCTCTCGGCAAATCGACAACAATATAACCCCATGCGCCGCGCTGCGCTCACGCTCACGCTCACGCTCACGCATTCAGCCAGTCATCCAATATCCTCGCGCTGCGCAAACAATACGATGTTTTCGCGTTGTTCGCGTTGTTTTTCGAAACGATTTCACGCTGCGTTTGCACTCCAGCTTGCCTACTATATGTGTACCTACGAATAATAACTGCGCATGCAAAACGAAATGCACGACAACTGCGTGAATAATCAATGAATGGTCGGCTCGCCGTGGCACAGCGGGGTGGTTGGGAGGGATGAAATAACGTCCGCTGATAGTTGATTAATTTGCAATTAAACGAATGTCTAGTTTCTTGAGTGATAAAAATTTACCACCGAAAAATGAAGAGTGGTTTTTGCTACCTTTTTCATTTCATGTCAATTTTCCGGTGGAGGTGTTTATGTGCTTTTGGAAATGCGGTGGTTTGATGGGGACAGCATCAGACGTGGGCGGGTGTGGAACGTGTGTATTAAGCATCCATCACAATAATTTCGCGAGAGTGCGCGGCGCGGCGTGACGTCGTCGTCGGCGCGGCGCAAATTGAAATCCGTCGCGTGTGGGCGGGTTGGGTGGCGAAGGGTAGGTTTGCAGGCGAAACCCCGCCACGCTCGCGACACATCTATTGTTATCTGCGCCTTCGTTTTCATATTTCTCCACCACCATCATCATCATCATGATCATCGCGGCATTCTATCAAACGGGTGTTTTCACAATAAGAAAAATCTATTTTTTAGAAAATAATTTAAAGAAGTAGACATAAAAGTTGTAAATTATTTTAAGATTTATTGGATTTCCTTGCAAATCACTCAGTAGAGGAGTAGTATATTTGCTAGCGTTTTAGGTACGTGCTTGTCTCCCTAATATCCCGGTTGAGCTGGTGGCCGTTCCCGCCGTCGGCGTCGGTGGCGTCGCCTGTATGTGCGCGCGATTTGTACTCCCCCGACTCCGACGCAGCAGCCAGGAGCGCACAGCGCACATTATCGATCTTAATGACATATTCCCATATACTTCATATCGCTCGAGCACCGCGCCGGTTATAGACGAGAAAGCGCTCGCATTATTCGCATTTTCTTCCATGCACACGCCCCTCCCGCATTTTCCCCATTTTCGATAACGCACAATGTCGCTCTATGTTTATTACATTTGCGTCGATTTGTAAGGAGAGTTCGATAGTACTTTTATTTATTTTCCATCTTTAATTTTTTCTGCATAGCACTGCATAGCACTTCGTTAAATATTGTTGTTGCGCTGGTGCTGGGGTGATGCAGCATCATTCATATAAGTGAAGCGGACGTATATATAAATTTTCGCGGCAAAGTTTTGCCTGGGCGAAGTTTTCCACAGGCGCATATGTGCCGCGGCGCGCAAGGAAACTTTTCCGAATAAATCTCGCGCGCGCGCGCATGTCCTTGTCCGTTGCGAAGGAAAAATATCCACTTAAAATTTTAATATGTGCACACCCCTCCCCTCCTCTTCCAACCACCTCCTTCTTCTCTGCGTCTCTTGCCGGCGCGTCCCGATTTTTCCCGCTCGGCGGCGCGCGCCCGAGAGTTACCCCTAATTTGGTGGAAAATCAATAATTTCATTATTATCCTTCTTCTTCGGCTGGGCCAAGGATGAGATGCTCGCACACATACACGTATATAGTAGGAGGATGCCGTGCTCTCCGGATCCGCTTTTTTCGGCTCCGTTCGCATTTATGGGGTGATATTTATGAAGATTCCATTCGGGCGCATCCTCTTCGCGTACGTGCTGATGGTTGTGCCCATTTTCTTTGTTGCCGCGCGGCACGGTAAGAGTTTTACTGGAAATGATCCCTATATAGGCGAAATTCGTGACAGTGGCAATCATCCTGCTGCCTCCCTCCTTTTTTCGTTGGATGGTTGCGCCCGCCCGGAGTGGAAAACCTATTAAATCCAACAATCATTTTCTTTCATTAACCATAAACATGTCATCCCTCGTTTTCGATCTGCATCTCGACGAAATCCTTTTTTCGGGAGTGCCTGCCTGCCTCTCCCTCGTTTTGGCTGTTTACGCGCATGTGTGAGTACGTCGTAGAAGAGAAGAGAGAGGGAGGAAAATTCCCAGCGATTGGGCGAAAAGCAATTTTTACGTTCGGTGGCGGCTGCCGGCTCCACCACTACCCGCTCGAGACGGAGTAGTGATCGATGGTTATATTTCGCGAGCGCTTGGATTTCGCGTTTCGCGACGGCAATAAACTTGCATCCCGCCTCCGTCTCCGAGAGGGAGTCGAGATTTTCCGACATTAGTAAAACTGTCCGCCCTTCTTTTCTCCCAAGGCGCGCACATACTCACATACGATTTTCTCGCGGGGCGTGGACATGTGAATTTCCGCCCTCCTTCAATAAATTTTTCTTTCCGCCTTTTTTTAAACGTAAAAGTATGAATGAGAATTGAGAATAATTTACACTGACCTACCGCAACTGTTTTAATTTCACTTTTTAAAATACTTTCACTCCCCTGATTCATTATTCCCCCTCGTGACCCACTGCGGGCGCCGAGTCCGGCGGTGGTGGCGGCGGCGGCGGCTGTAAAGCACGCTTCCTTTTTTAATAATGAGCAAAGTGAATGGAAAGAGAAGGCAATGGGAGCCGGCGTGGCGCGACGTGGCGCGCAAGCGCGAGACTTCAATTAGCCGCGGCGGGGGTGAGAGCCCTGCCGACGCTCGGTCGGCGACGGCCGCCGCTGCTAGTGGTGGTGGTGCGCAACCCCCGCTTAATTACCATCGGGATGAGAATCGGTCTCGGGTCGAGGGCGGTCGCGGTTCAAGGCCGCGCGCCGGCGGGTCACTGGCCCAGTTTTGCGCTGCGTCGCAATTAAGACCGTCGGCGGCGCCGTCGCTGCCGCCGGCCAGCCAGCCAGCCTTATTAGCATCGACCCCTCAGTTTGCAAACCTTGCGCAGGCTTTCCTTCTTTCCACCGCCACGACATTGAACGCATTTCACAACTGGAAGTCAAAGTTGTTACAAAGTGTGATTTCTTAACGTAATTATTGTTTAATTGTTGCGATTGCTTGGTTTGTAAGAAATTTTCGCTAGTAAATAATAAAAATAAGGAGGTGGTAGCTGGGAAAATCCCGGCATGCGGAGGGCGGATACATATATACACCCATAAAGGAGGGCTATGATAAATGGCGCCGTCGGCGTCAGTTCGGGCGCGCGCGGGCGAGTATGCGAGGTGATTTCTTTTGTGCGAACGTGAGTGGAAGACGTAATATGGGCGCCCGCCACCGCCCTCCCCCGCATACTTCTCAAATGTGTGTATATGCAGGGAATATGTGTACACGTGTGTGTCGGCACGTAGTGTGTCGAGGCCACGCCGCCGCCGCCTGCGATCGATCTAGTTGGCGGCCACCTCCTGTACCGCCACCGCCGCCGACGACTTCTCCTACGGGCTCTGGCTGGCTGGGACGCGCGCGACTCCACCCGGATGAAAAATGTGCTGCGCTCTCTCCGCGGCAGCGGCGGCGGCGGCGGCGTCCTCCTAGGCGACGGCGGTGGCGGAGGAGAAAAACGAGGAGGCACACATGCGCGCGCTCGACGCAAGCGCCCTCGACGTCATCAATACTTCACATTCGAACACCTACAACGACTAGCGGCGGCGCGGCGGCGGCAGCGGAATGGAGAGAGTGAGCGAGTGAGCGTGCGGGCGGACGGGCGGGTAGCCCGGCGCCTCCACGCAGCGCGCTCCTCCCGGATTGGGCGCGCAGCGCGAATACATTTTCGCATTTTATATATGTGCGACGCGTGGCGGACGGGTGGTAGTTCCATCGCATCGCATAAGAATGTGTTTGTATGTGATTTAGGTGGTGCGCCCGCTCCCGTCGTGTTCTTTCTTTCTTGCCATACCCCCTTCTACCCCCCGCACTCGAAATGCTGCTTTCTTATATGCGACTCGTATTCCGCCCACTGCACCTCCGCTCTCCCAGTCTAACGCTCCAGAAGTGATGGCAGATTTTCTTTCTTTCCCCAATTTTTTCTTTCGTTTTGCCTCCGCTTTGGAATTTATTTTTTCAATCTTTCTGCGGGGCGGATAAGTAATATATGTGAAGTGCCAGGCAGCGCGCTGGCGACAATCGAAAACAATCGTAAAAAAGTGAGACTGCAAAACGTTGTTTACGATCATTGCCGCCCTCCGACCGACAGCGACGTCGACGGGAGGCATTAATCGAAACGCTCCGCTCGCTCTCTTTTGCCGTTTGATGCGAAATGCATCCGAGCATATGCTATGACTACCGATTTTATGATGCACGAATGTGCATAGATTCGCATGAGAACAACGAGTGCAGTACATTTGCTGCTTAACAAAACGAACGCAACCCATCAGCGCGACGACGGACCCTTTGCGCGACATTTGCATACGCACACCATACGAATGCCATCGATGCATGAAGCAACCCCTCTACGACCGCTGCCGCGCACTTAACTTAACGTCGGGGATAATTTCTAATTGCGTTTAACCTTTTCGGGGGCCCCGATCCCGAACGGTAGCCCGGCTACCCCTTTTCGCCCTCATTACGCATTCCGTACCTATATTTGTGCATTGCGCTGTGTTGTTTGCGCGCGAATTAAATATGCAGAAACAGCAGCATCTGTGAGAGCGCAATCTTTCCGGCACGATCGATGAAAATATCGATTTCCAACGGACACATTCGTTATTGTATCTAGGCGTCGTTTGTTGGTTGTGATATAAAACGGAGGTGCATATATTTCTGATATGATAATGATGATGATCGTTGGACTGTTGAGCATGATTGCCATGCGATACACGTTCGCCGTGTTTTCATAGATTTACTAGTTTTACCTTTCTGTTTGCTCCAACGGGTGTTTCTTGAAAAATTACATCGTTATGTTTAAATCAATTTTTTATGTTTAGAAATAGCGTCAAAATATTCTAATGTATTTTCTTTAAATTTCAGGTATGTGACAATGCGTGGAGAGTTGGTGTTAGCACTATGCTGATGAGGGTGAGTAGAGAGACACCCTCACGCGCGAGTCCATTAACGCGGCGCGGTCGAGCGTAAGAAAGTATCAAGTTTTTAATGCACTCGCGCGTCGTCGCGCCCCCGCGTCGGGAAGTTAGGTAAGTGAAGACGTCGTTCGCGCGGCAAGATAACGGCGCACACAACGTTTTCCGTTTTGCGATTCTCGTATTGCGCACCGCCCAAAACCACCACCACCCCTCATACCTAGTCCATATACTTACACATATTCCCGAATGGAAATTCGCGTTAACGACTGCCGAAAACTCATATATTGCAAAACACTCTACAGTGTGGATATTTACTAACCACCACTATAATGAACATCTCATCAAGTACTTACATAGTCATTGATTTACTTTACATATAGTCGTAAGTTTTATAACTTTTGCCACGGAGAAACTGGGCAAAATCGTATTTCCGATTGGTGATATTCAATATATGGGAGGGATTTTTTTCGTTGCCTTGAAGAGGGAGAGGTGCGGATGTCGCCGCGCTGATAGTGGCCAAGGAAATGGAATCCGCCAGCATGTGGGTGGAGTTTCGATGTGTTTACACATGCAACGTTGGCGCACTTCCTCCCCGCGATTCGAAGACGCCGTCGAACGCTTTTTCGGCGGGGGTGGAATGCGTGCGCACCCCCGCCTCTCGCATATGTGTGCACCAGTCCGCCTGCGTTTTCTTAGTTTCGCCCCAAAAAAAACGTCATCAGCCATTTTGAATATATACCCGCGCGGAAAATTTACATTTCTTTCTGGCGGCGTCGATTTTATGCGACACGCATAGAACAGTAGCAGGAATATCCCGAATATAAAGGAAATCCACTGGTGCCGAGGAGAGAGTTGATGCGCGAAAAGGAGACGCAAGCAAAACGAAGGGAATATGAAAACTCGTGGCGACTGTGGAAAGAATTGGAAAGCGCCCGGCGACGACGACGACGACGACTTTGGGATGGAAGAGGGTGGGTGACGAATGCAAATAGTGAGTGCGCGAGCAAAACCACCACCACCATCATCACCGTCACCTCCTCCGCCTCATCTTCGTCCTCGTCGTCGACGTCGACATCGCCGGAAAAAGTTTCTGGGCGGAGGCTACCTATATGTATATGTGTGGGGGGTGGGTGTATGCGAACGCTGAGCTACACATGAGGTGGCGGCTGGCGGCATGAAGAAGGTAGCTCGCGCGCGATACGATTGTGTGTGTGCCCGCTTCGGAACGAGGTTAGACACTTTTGCCGCCGCCACCACCGCCGCCGCTTCTCTCTCCAGCGCGCGAGTTGCCTAGACGACGGGGTTTTCCCCGCAGGTTAAAGCCTTATTGGATATGTTCATCGTTTTATTTTGCGCGAGCGTTTTTCTTCGTCGGCGCCGCATTTACATTTTTCCATTCTCTCGGCGAAGCGGAGCAGCGGCAACACGCGTCCTTTGCTCTGCGGCGGATATTTTGCGCGAGTATATGCATGTAAATGTTGAGATGTGTGTTTTGCGCTCGCGAATGGGCGGTTCGTTCCTCTCGCGTTTGGGAGGGTGGTTTTTCGATTTCGCACAAAACACACCCACTCGCCACATTTATCATCGCAAACTGCATGCGCGACACACGAACAAAGTGTGCTTAGTTTTATAATAAATTTAGGCTTTTAAAATTGCTGCAAATTACTATTTCCTTTCCTGCCAGTCGGCCACTTCGGCACTTAGTCGCACAGTTGTCATTTTGCGCAGAGTACTGCTGCCAGCAACACAAATATATTCAATTGTAGCAGGACGACGATGAAGAGCGGCTTCCATCTCATATTCAGTCGTTGCCGCTGCGGCGACTAAACAAATCCAATAAGCGCGCCACGTCTTACTCTCTTCTGCAGCGCAAAAATTCACTTTAATACATAGTTACCCACCACCGCAGCACAGTCTATTCCTTCCGTTTCGCATTCAGCAGCGGCTGCGGCTGTCTTGCATTCGATTCGAGCGCGGAAACACGGAATTCGATTAAATTTCATCTAATTATCTTTAAATATTAACTCGGATCTAATATACTGCCACTACGAAGTACTCGCCGAGTCGCAAATTGAATGTTAGTCAATTTAATGGTCGCAACCCTATTTGATATCATTATTTCTGGCGTTAGCGGCCCATAGGTGTACCGGTGTCACCCGAAAATTGCGCAAATATTGAAACAACCAAATCGCCTCCATATACAAACGAGTCGTGCCATTATAATACATTTCGGCAACCATTTGATGTGCAAATAAAATCCGACAATTATTTTTTCGGGCGTCGTGCACAACTATTTGTATCCATGAGCAAATTTTAAGCGATTACGCCGAGGATCGCATCGCTTGCGTGATGGGGTATGATTTATGATTAAGGGATGTTCGTTAATAACGTGAAGTAGATATATTCCAAGCGGAAAAAACGGCATCATCGTCGCCCGTCGGCGGGCAGCAAGCAGGAGGAGAAGAAGAAGCGTATAAAAAGAAACCCTCCTTGGGCGCGCGCGCGCGCCCTCCCCTGTCTTCTTTCACGTGCCTCTTCACGTCTATTGTTCAGGGCGGAGGGCGCGCGGCCGGATCTTCGCCCTCAGCTCTATTTAATGACGGGCTTTAACCCCGGGAACAAGTCGAGAGTCGCGAGCGTGTGAGTGTGATCCCGCGCAAATTGAACACGAACTCTCCGCCGCCGTCGCCACCCTCTCGCCATCCTGCCCGCGGATGCCGTGAGCATATCGCGCGGAACATCGTTATTTCACATATTCCCGACTTCATGCAGCCGTGATATATCCTCTCCAACCCCCTCCTCCTCCTCCTCCTCCTCCTCCTCTCCTTTCTTATTCGCGTCGCTGACTTTTCCGCCGTTGGCGTCGGCGAAGGACATTTGGATCCTTATTCCTTCGACTTTGTGTTGCGTCATAAAAACGCCGAAATACTTTATTGGGTCACATTGTAAACGAGCGGGTCGGAGAGCGCAGAGCGCCGAGAGGTGAGTGATGTGGAAACGCGGAGTGTTGGCTTTGAAGACGGCGGAAAAACTTTGGCGAGCGCACAGACGAAAATGAAGCCACACAGAAGCGGTGGGGCGAGCAAGAGCGCCGCGCCGGGCGGGCAGTTGTTGGAGTACGCCATTGGGTGTATGTATGCGCGCGGGCGGGTGAGAGCAATTAAACTTGACGAGTTTCCAAACTCGCTTTATGGACGATTAATGTATACACACATACGCGAAACTTTTCCCCGAGGGGGATGCCCGTATCACGCCCCGCGATATTATTAATCATATTGTTGTCAAAATATTTGCATCCGATCAAATTCCACTCAAGAAGTTGTAAATTGCTTGCCGAATTAGAAATCGCGATTTGATTTTCAATTTTTTTTTTGCAACGGTAGATAGAGGATAAAAAGAACATTTTCTATTCTGTTGGCGAAGGTATGAAAATGAGGCGATGCGACTCGTTGAATAAACGAGGCGCATCCTTCGCGTCCTTGCCGCGTGCGCGCGCGCGCGTCCTTTTAACGTAGTCCGTGCGCGATATTGCGTTTCCTTAAAAAATCATTCGAACGTAAAAACAATCAATTTTAATATTGCCCCGTCTCTTTATATATGCTTTTGACGACGAGGACGAGGACGAGGACGACGACGACGACGTTGCGAACAATATTACATTCTTTCATATAAATTTCGAAATATAAAGTCGAAGGGAGAACAGCGCGAGCTGCGCACAAGGACGATGAAGCGCACAACGTCCGGGAAGAGACAATAAATAGAAATTGATAGAAAAAAGAAGTGAAATTTAGATGAATGAAAGATTTAATGGTCTCGCGCATTTATTTCTTCTCTTTCGGCTCGTCTCGCTCGACACCTAAGTGACAGGACAACGGCGCGGGCGATGCGAGATGCTTATCGCCCGCATGCGATATGATTACGAGAGCCGCTGCCCGCGTGTATCTTGCGTTGTCATCTTACATCGAATTTTTCGGGGAGCGTGTTTCGCTTTTACCTGCTTCGGAGCGCGCTACCGTATTTTCATAAGTTAATCCTTTTCGGGCGCCCGAACAAACGGTCGACACAATAAAATCACTGTCGGTATTCTAAGCGGCTTAGAGCCACCGCATCGCAACGTTCGCGCGCTAACGATCTCGAATTTCGAAAATCCTTTCCCTCCCACGCCTGTATATGGGTACATCGTCGTCATGCCATTCCAGCGCATGCACATACATTGCCGTGTGTGCATATTTTAAATTGGACGCTAATCCTTTTGCGTCCATCAATAATTCACGGCGCGCGTTTGTAACAATGCGCGTCGATAGAAAATTGCAAAACGCGCGCCAACGAGCACGCCATTGTTGATAAAATCATAGTGGGCAGATCAAAGCATATCGGTGAGGTAGTCGGTCGTCGGCGCGTCGCCGGTAGTTGGTGGAAATTATCTCGCATCGCAATCGAGCGACGCGACGCGACGCAACGCGAGTTGGGAGAGAAGTGAATAATAATGGCGCGTAACAATGGAGACGAGCAAGTGCGGCGGCGGCGGCGGTGGCGGCTGCTGCTGTGGCGCACCGCGAACAATTTTAATTAAGTTCACATTCCGATATACTCGTCGTCGTCGACGGCAGCGGCGGCAGGCGTGCGCCCGCGCTCGCGCGCGCCGGCGAGTAGGAGTTGCAATAATAACGAGCCGGCTGCGAAACAATTGAAGCGCACCGACACCGACGCGCTCTGGTATCTCTCATAAATATAATATGAGGCGGCAAACGAGCCGGCCGCTGCGCTGGTTGGCATGCTTGTATCAATTTCGCCGCTTGCGTTTGCGCGCGCGCATGATGATGATGATCATCATCATTGGGGCTTGCGTAAGAGAGCGCCTCTTGCGCCGGCGGCCAATCCATCCGTCCATCCGTACGCTCGTGTCTATTTCTTCAGGTGCCAGAAATACGCCTCAACCTTGGCGGTTAGAAATAATATGCATACGGAGGCACTTGTTATTCTATCCCAAAACAGTATTTCCATTTGCGAGCAACGTGAAAATGAATGCGCCGTTGATGGGTTTTAATTTCGCATGCGTTATAGTGTGGAGCGGAGATCTCCTTCGTTCAGCACTCTTAATTTTGATGTTTATTTGCTTCTTCGTCATCGCATCCTTCGCGCCCGTTTTCTTACTATCGCCATTACAGCGGCGACTCGCCGAGATGACTACCGCTCGCGCGCACTAGATACGCATGCCGGTTATCCGATGCGAGATCTTAATTAGATATCATTAGACCGATACCGGCAGCCTCCATCACGTAATACGCATTATACCTAATAACGCGACTTCTTCGACTGCTGCTGCTGCTGCTGTTGCGGTCATCATCTTCGACGAGCCCTGCCCATCACGCGCACCAGCATGCATACAGGCGTGTAATCAGCCTGATTCCGGTAGGCGGAACATTTCCAATCATCCGCAGCGGCAGCGCGCACTATTTTATATGCATTTTTACGCGTGTCAAGCAATTTCTAATATATTCGAATCCGAAATGGGTAATTTATATTATTCAACATTCGCTAATTATATCGTTGCATGTCATTAATTCTGCGTCCTGTGACATGCAGTAGAAATTCCAACGCAGCGCAGTCTCCGGCGATTGTTGATTACATTCTTCTTGATAATATATGAGAGCGCGCGTTTATCAATCCGGGCGCGCGGCGCATCGATTCCATCCCCGCCCTATGCGCTCGACCATCTTTTATTGCTACAGGGCGCGCCGCGCCGTCTTTGCCATTCTCCGGGAAACAGAAAGAAAATGCAATAAAATCCGTCTGGTTTGGTGACGTATAAGGGGGTAAATGCTGATGCGCGACACACGCGGCGCGCCCGGTTGAGATTGGATGCGCCCCCGGCCAGCCAGCGCCTTTCTTTCTTTCTTTCTCTCTGCGCTCGCCCGGCGCCTCCACACACTCATGCATACGAATGAGTACGTTGCGTCGGTGCACGCGCCCGCGCACACGCTGCTGGATATTTCTTTGTCGTGCGCGTTCGACTTTGCGTTGCCACCACCACCTCTTCCTCCTCCTCCCCCGCCCCCGCCCTCCGGTCGTGTACTATACCTAGCGCATCACGCCATATCCGCCAACCGCGCGCTTGGAGTCCTTTTCGTTATATCACACGCGTATGTAAAAGGTGAACGCTGCCGCCGCCGACGACAACGACGCTGGCTGCAATCCGGGAATCAATCAGAAGCATTGCGACGAGATCGAATGAACGCCGGGCGCGCGGCAGTGTATCTGTATGTATGGGAACGACGTCGACGCCGACGCTTTGATTGGATTCGGGAGAGCGCCCGCCATTCATGCGAATTTTAATCAAATCCGAATGTATTACATCTATTTTTCCTTCCGGCATACCCGCCAATGCGGATGCGGAGACGAATGAATGACTTTTGTCGCAAAAAACTCGTTTCGTGTACTTTCAACTTGGATGCGACGCTTTCAATCGCTTTTTGAGCGTCGTGAGAATTAATTTCGCGCTAACCTAGGACAATCACCAACCCTCCCTTAGTATGATAATACCGTCGGCGTCTCGTTAGCAGGGACGGCGACGACTAACGAAGGTATCTCGGGCGGCAGTGTGAGCCGAGGCGGCGCCGGCGTGGCGGCGTGCGAATGGGGGCGGCATCAGTGCGCGCTTGCGCCTCATTTCGCCCATTTATTAGCAGCGCGGCTCTCGTCGCACCGGTACTACTACTGCGCGCGCGCGTCAATTACAGCTAATTGAGTACGGCGTGCCGCCGCCACCGCCACCGTCGACGGCTGCAGTTCGGTCACCCGGCCGCACGGTCGATGAAAAAGTTGGACAAGATCAGGGTTGTTCTTCGCTAATGAAAGTTAAGAGAAAGTTCATCGGAGCGAAGGACGCAATGGCGATGACGTCACAGCCTCGGCGGCGGCGGCGGCAAGACGCGTCTCCGCCTCGGCTACGTCACTAATTTCCATTCTAATTTATTCATCATTCTGCTCCACTACACGACCGAAGGGCGATGTTTTTTTCTTACACGCTTTCTTTATTAACACGCGCATCATTATTCCGGACTAGTTTAATGAATTTATATTATAAGTACCATTTCAGTGGTGTATAAAAATAGCATTGAAGCATTATTTATTATTCGCGCACAAAATATGAAAGCTATTTGCGAGCAGTTATGCGTTTATTCGTGTGTTTTTTGCGGTAGCCCAACATACCGCAAAATCATCGACGTGATATTTATGCCCCTGTGTGTAGGTTTTATTAAAAACCTTACATTGAGATGAAATTTTTACGTTGCAAATATTTGCGTTCTGCGGTCGTGCACGTCGCGCGACGACGGACGCGCTTCTCGCATGCGTTTCGTGTGCCCCATCTGCGCCGCGCGGATTGCAGCGCAGATATTAAAACCACCGCGCAGCTCGTCGGAATGTTTTAATGTCGGCGCGCGCACTCGCGCGCATTTAATCTCATCGAATCATCTGCATCTGATGCATTTCCCTGGTTGAGTCTCCTCCAGCTATAATTTGATCCCAGCGAAAGTGAGTGAGTGACTGCACCGAATAATGCCGAATTTATTATTCTACTTACCCCATGTGTGATCTAATTAATGCCATGGGAATCGATCACCTTGAAAGTTTCCAGTCAAGAATTCCTGCATGGCTAAAATTTGCATACGGAAAGAATCCTTTCTATGCAATATCGTAGGTTTTTGGGGCGCGGCTCGTCGGAAAGAATGCGAGCGAGCGCGCGCCCGGGTGCGGCAGCAAAGGGGTTGTTGGCCGCGCAGCAACAATGCGTGCGGATGAGTGTATGTGCGCTCACCTTTCGACCCGCCGCGTGCGCTCACCAGCATCACAATACCGCGCGCGCTCTTCGCGCAGATTCTGCATGTATTCATGGATGTGCACACGTGAACCACCGCGCCGCAGCAGCAGCAGCAGCAGCATCTCTTCGGCAGGACACGACAACACCAGGCAGGCAGGCGTCCCGCGTGCGCTTGCGAGCGTTGATTTATGGTCGTGTGCATGTCGTTTCGCATTCAGCACTTCGTGCGCATAGTATGCGCGCGCCCGTTATTCCTCGTGTCTCGATTCACGCATTTATTATATCGATCATCATGCTCAGCATCACTTCGTCATACTGTAATTCAGCGCCTAGCTGATTAGTTGTCATCGTGCGAAAAACGAGTTCATTTTTTAATTCGTCGAATTCTTTGAAAGCAGTGGTGGAAATTATCCACCCACGCACCACCTGCTGTATGCGTGCGGTGTATCCCATGAACCCTTACGCAGCGCTTTCGGAACGCATTCTGCCGCATCATTCATCTTGCGCAGGAACATCACCAACATGACAACGTACATTCGTCAATAAATTCTCCTTTGGTACCTATATTGTGAATCGTTTTGTTTTGGCGATGAGTTAGAAGTTGGATGGTTCGTTTGAAATTTCTTTCACACGTCCGAAAATATTCGCTGGCATCGCACTAATTAATCGCTTCCGGGAGGGCCGCGCTCGCAATGGTCAACCATTAATAATTCATAAATTGGTAGATATAGTAAGCTGGTTGCGTCTCATTGCGTTTGCGATCGATCCCTTCGCCGGCTGCGCGCCAAGCCACTACCGCTCGAGGGCGATTCGAAATTTACTGGTTTTTAATAAGGTGATTTTTGTCGGATCCCAGCCTTGTAACTAGCCATAAGACAGATACGCATAATAACAGATCAATTCGCATTCGAATGGCTGATGCATGCATATTATTGCTCGGGCGCGCGCGCACTCATACACAGGATCTCCGCGCACCCATTAATAATTGATTAGGAAAACGTTTACGTATGCGGCTGCGGCCGCCGCCGTTCGCGTAACATGTCTGTTGATTACGATCGATTACCTCTTTTCCTGCCACCGTTCACATGCATACACACACGCACGTAACATGCGAATGCGATTGGAAGATATTGGAGCGGCTCGCGCGCGTCGTTATGCAGCTACTCACCATTCGTACGGGTGCGTTGAAAACTGTCGGTGTTTCGCGTTTGATTGAATTATTGAATTCGTGCGTGCGCCACACCGGCAAATTTGCATACGCTGCGGATACGCGCATACGCACCGGATGAATACATATGTTATAAATTGCAACCCGTATCGGCGCGATTGAGATCAACCGTTTTCTTTGCGCCAGTCATAATAAAACTCAATCGGTCATAATTTCGCACAAAGTGCATCAGGTTAGAACGTCGACGACGGACGGCGCGCCGTTGCACCATAACAAATGTCCGAAACGCGTGTCGACGGGCGATTGCGCGAAATTAGCGGCTCTGTAGGCACAGAGACGATTACGAAACCGATTCGAATGGATGCATGCGCTCTCTTTTGCAAGCTGAAATTTGCAGTTCACGAGATTCGTGAACGTACTATCGGCATCGGTCGCTCCCATTTCTTTTTTGAATGGGTAAAAATACAAAAAGCTATTCTTTTCTCACAAAATTACATAATAACATGCAATATATTTAAATCGTGCACCGGTGGGAATATAGTAATAAATATAAATTCGAATAAATTTCACCACGATTTATAAATCTTACGCGCGACGGCATGTTGCGATCCGCCCATTCGGCGGAAACTCACTCCCTATATCAAATCGTATCATTTCGTTCAAAGTTCAAAAAGAAAAATGAGAATGAATGCGAACACACATAGGCAGGGGCCACGCCGTGTGTTGTTATTTTGCACACGGCTGCAAACAGCGCGCGCGCACGAATTCGAAATGGCTTCCAATCACGACAGCTAATGACCGATAATTAGCCACTAATGACATATTTACTAACGATATGGCTGACGAACGTGCGATACGTAAATTATGCGTCGAGCAGCGCCCAGGATGTTTACGTGGTTTTGCGAACGCATGCAAGTTGAGAAACTCATCTGCGCGCATCCACACATAACTAGCTTATATGGATTGTTATTGCGCTGGCGGATTGTTGATGTGCGTGAGGATTAGCAGAAAAACGTTTTAACAGCATCGGATTAATATGCGCCCATATTGCGGGCTCGCCGGCTCCACTGCGAAACGGAGGTGCATACCTAGATGATGGTCGTAAAATTAATTGCGGTAATTGGCTGCGGATAGATGGGCCGTTTGAAGTTCACCACATGTTTTTGCTCCATCCCATACTAAAAACGAGCCTACAAGAGATATATTAAATCAAAATTATGCGAATTGACATTTATGTCATCCATTGCGAGATTTATCAATCACTCATCGCGTCTCTCGTTGCGTGGTGTGTAAAACTATTCGAAGCGAATCGCTTCTATATAGGAAAAACTCCAATAAATTGACATTTAATTAGCCATGGACGATGGGCACAGAACCTCCTCATCGTTTTCACCGTATGTAGGTACTTGTGTGTTGGTTTTTTCATCCACCTATTGCGGATGCCGGTTGCGTACCACGAAGGTAGCTAATATGTGGCCGGTCGCGCGCGCGCTCACGTTCTTGCATTAATAAATAATTCATTCGCGCCTTTATTATTAATGTGCGCAAGCGATGGACGCCACCGCTCTCTTCTCTTGCGGCTGCCATATTCCTCAGCCCGTATACAAAATTACACGCGTCGAGATCCGATTCCCATTTTCGTCCACGTGAAATGAAACACACGGATGCGCCGCCGCCGCCGCCGCTGCGTTTATAAATACTACCGCCGCGCGGCGATATTATTATTATGGCCGGCCCCAACCTTACCAAACTTCTTTTACCATTTATGAGTTTTTCGACCGCATCCATGACGTTATTCGTAATAGTGTGGATGGTTTTTATTCTACTAGACTTTTTATTCACGCCCGCCCCACTTCGGTAACTACTCTTTAGATTTGTACGAAGTATAAATGATGCACACTCATAGGCGTCCCGGCCTATTACTTAATATTTCATGCATGGATTTTTCGACTTTTTCGACGACTTTACTGCAGCGACGAGCAGGAGGAGAGAGAGACGGGCGTGCGTGAAGGCATTCGCTCGCATCCTGGAGGGCGGGAGAAGTTCGGGAACAAATTCAATATCGAAGCTAATCTCATCTCGTTGCTCGTCTTTGCGTGCGTGGTTGTTGTGCGATTTTGAGCGACGTGAAGGGAGCGAACGAACAGCGTCTTGTTAGCTAGGCTTTGAGAAATGCCTATACGACCGGGCGGGAGCGCGCACAGAGGCCGCTTTTTTTGTAGATTACTCCCCCACCGCCAACCCCCTTGCGCCTGTGTCTTATTACTTACTTGTCATGCTTGTTTTATTAAAATCAATTTGCGAATATTGCTTTTCGAATTGTTCGCGGCAATGTTCCTGGCGAGAGATTCCCAACACATAGCAAACAAACAAAAGTAGTTAGAATTTGACATAGTTAAATGTTCATTTCACACACTCGAGCCCCAGTCCAGGGAGCGGACGGGGCACTCTCTCGCTTCGCGCTCGACGCCCAACGTTTTATTGGCGAGCCGAAGAGCTGCGAGGTATAATTGTTCGACAAACAAATTGAACAAACAAGCACTTACGAAAAGCAAATCTACACCATCCACCCAGCGGCCCAAACGGTCTATTACCATATGCGCATCGGCTATACTCGCGCGCCGCACCGGCAATGTTGATATAGTAATCGAAACGGAAACGAAGAGAAAATCGAAATGAGGAACGCGAACACGAGCGCGAGTTGTAGTTGTAGATGGAAGTCTGTCGCTGGCGCAAAGGATAGGATAGGAGAGAGAAAAAACCGCGCTGGAGTTTGTTGGAAATTCGATATTTTAATTATGTATGCATTCCGCGCACGGCTTTGTGCCTATTTAACCAAGAGTGTGCTTTCTATCCAATCAAAACACACTATAGGTACACTTACGCATTTCTATTTTGTATGTATATTTGTGCGGGGACGGGCAAAAGCGAGTCGAGCGAGTGCGAATGTAATCAAAACGGGCCGGCGCGGCGTGTCGGCCGCGAGATGATAAATTAAACATCGTACGCCGAATGGGATGTTTCAAAATAACACACTGGCTGCTGCTGCTGCCCGGTGCGGCCGCCTGCCTGCCTGCCTTGCTTGATGCTGTGCAGAATCGCACTCGAAGAAGAAGACTTACACACTGTTACCATTTACATGCGACTCGGGAGAACTTTTCGGTTTTAATTGTGATGAGCTGGAGAGTATGCGCCCGCGCTCGTCGCTGTTTTATTAGCGCATCAATTAAAACTCTTCTGGAGCTCCGGCTGGCGTGAAGTTTATAATCCGACGGATTTCGCTTCTTCTCCGCGCATGATGTGCGTGTGATTTTATAACTTTGTAGACTTTCGGATGAAATCCAGAACTCTCTCGAAGTCGTTGAGTAAATATTGGGGAGAAATAATTAAGTGACTCACCAAATTCCTTTAATTGTCAAATATAATTTATTTCAATTTAAATCGAAACATTTTTACTATCTACTTGTTAATTATTATAACTTCCAGCAAGTTAAAGTTAACACATTATATTGAGAATAGTTTCAAATAGATTTATTTTAGATTTTTTGTTAAAATTAAGAACGCAAAGGACATGATTTAGTGAACAGGACTATATGTAGTGATGAGTTTGCGTCAAAACTGCCTTCCGCGTAGTTCAAAGCTAGCCGCGAGTGGCAGCACCTGACGGTCGTAGCCGAATGACTCGCGCTGCCGCAGCGAGCAAGGGTCCGCCAACCGTAGCACCTCCATCTACATACAATGTGTCCTTTTCCACTTTCTACCAACTGAAATTTATTTTTCATATGAACCATAATAATTGATTGTAGTCCTTGGATTTCTATAAATTTATAATTTATTTAAAAAAATAATAAACAAATTAAAGCAGTCAATTTATACTTACAGAAAACAAGTTGGTAACCAAATAAGTAATAAATATTTATTTGCTATCTATCTATCTGCGAAAAATAAGCCAAGGATATACGCGACAACCGCACAGGAATAATAAACTCACGCGTCCTGACACGATGTCACGTGAAACGATGGCCTTTGATGCGATATCTTCTTCACGATGCGTTTGCCGTGGTTGCGAAACACGGCGACGGCGACGGCGGTGTGCATATCAAAATTTCGCAACATGTCGCCATGCGCCGCACATTCCTGCATATTGCGTATCGCCGCGTTGCGCGGCATCGTCTAATTCCATGCGTGTATGACATGTTGCTCTCCGCGTGACATATATGCTGAAGATGCTGGTACATACATGATGTAACACGATGCAGAAACGTCGCGCAAAAAAAGGGGCTTTCGCGGATTAAAACGCTCGCGTACCGCCGTCCATATCTCGTGTTTGCGTTGATCTGTCAAGATGCCGAGACGTGACGTTATTGCGCACCTCTCTCGAATATATGATGCAGCAATTGCAGACGAACGCTGAGACGCGTATTTATGCGCGTATCAAGTAACTATCAGGATTCGTGATAGGTTTCGTCATAAATATGTTTGAATTTCGTTTTAATGAAATCTTTACCTAACCACAGCGAGTTGTTAATAAATTTATTCAACAATTTCATACAACAGGTGATAAAAATTGCATTCACGTAAGTTTTGTTTTGTTTTTTTTTCGATTGCATAGCGGTGCATTTTCACGGTGGTTTTCTTCTCG
Organism: Myllaena sp. GC000078; assembly: GCA_030264135.1. Classification (NCBI taxonomy): domain Eukaryota; kingdom Metazoa; phylum Arthropoda; class Insecta; order Coleoptera; family Staphylinidae; genus Myllaena; species Myllaena sp. GC000078. Next base: position 3,527 of record JARJDR010016361.1, on the reverse strand, counting down.
TTCATTTGTATATTTTCCATGCGTGCGCGTTGCGGAAAAGCACACATACATAGTGACATAAATCGTAATTTACGGGCGTGTGGAATGTTTTTACCGTCCGAAATGGTCTAGGCTGGGCCTAGAGAACGACTCTCCGGAGAGCGCTCGCGCTCGCGCACCACCCGCACTGACCGACCAACCGACCGGACGACACGAAAGCATCGTCGAATGATTTACTAGGTTCGTTCGCGAACGCTCTTTCCATTTTGTGCGCCCCGAAGCATTAACAATTTATTTCTAAATTTGGCATTCTTATGGGCGACATTCAAATAAAACGCTAAATAGTTCTATTTTGATGATTTTTCGCATTATTTTATGCATGGAGTTTTAAAGTGCACCTACCACCCACACGATGACGAAATCCGTATGATTGATTCGCTTATAATGTGGTGTGAAACGCATTCGTCACAGGCGCACGTCATTAGAGGCGTGCGCGGCGCATCTTCAGCTCAGCATCTTCGGGCGCATCAATATTCCATCCGCGTGCGTTCGTTGATCGCCCCAGCGCACAACACCTCATTTCTTCATATTGTGAGCTCACGACATGGAAGTATCCGTTCCTTCGCACATACATCCACTCATACGTTTGCCGGTCTAACAACAACGCGTTCGATTTCGTCCCGATGCTGCATAAACGCCCGGTAATAATAATATGCGCGCACGGATCGCGCGTGGTCGAGTGCGAGAGAGGTGAGGGCGTCATATTTCTTCCACGGTGATTACACGAATTTACGAGCGGCCATCGTTCATGCGTTTTTCGACAGATTAATAGCGGCCGGGACTTTGCTTTTGGCATTGCTCTAAACACCTTTTGCCGATGATGCGTGTGTGTGCCTGCCGCCTGTGTGCGCTGCGTCAAACGCAAAACGGAAAGAACAACCGATGCCTCCGCAACGCATTAATCTTCCGTCCATCCGCCCGCCGCGCTTGCGCTCGCTGACAGAGTCAATTTCGAAAAGCATTCGTGTCTATCACTCGCGGCGGTGGCGATGGCTATTCGGACCGAAGGATATCCACGCATATGCACACTCGTTGGTTGGATAATGTCTTATTGTTGATGAGTATGCGGCTATGGGTGCGCGGATGTGGAATTGGAGTTGTTTTTGGGAATTTAAATAAAGCGGAAGTAATTTCGGGGGAGCTATCAACAACTTTAAGTTAATTACAAAGATCGTATCGGCCCATTTGCGCACATAGTCGATAAATTTCCTGGTTTTCCTCGTTTTTTTTGCGCTCCACCATAAATCAATCCAAAATCGCAATAATTATATATCCACACACCTCATCACCGAGCAAGTGTAATAGTTGCTTAGATTATAATTCATTTGCGCTGGGCATTGCGCAAGATTCTTCATTGTTTTATCTGATTTATGATGACAAATATACCATTCGCCTGGGCGAGTGATGCATTTTTGTTGCGATTTAAATCGTCCGCGTGTGGAACTTTGCACACAAAATGAAAGCGCTGCTGCTGCTCTTGTTGTTAGTCAATTTATATTACTCGAATATAAGATAAAGCTCCCCGCCGTCGTTGAATCGTCCTCGTTTGCGCGTGCTGCGAGCTGCGTAATCTCCTTCATCTATTCGTTCTCGGTATTTATTTTACTCCACTTCGCTGGAAAAAGCGAGGACTTATGTCGTTCGTTATAAACTTATTACTGCATGCTCGCAATAACTGTACGCTGTTAGTTAGTTGGCTGGCGCAGATTATAATGCATCAAGCTCCACAAGCTTCGCGCATGTTGATAAAGTTTGTGGATTTTATCAAAGATGGATTACTGCGCGTTTGTTGTGTATACGTTGCCTACCTACGTCTATTAGTTGCGTTACGATAAGACGTTAATATTTTGAAATGTATATAATTTCATGCCACTTCCACTTGCGGCAGGTACAAATTTATTAGACGTTATTAAAGCTTTTATCAGTTTATATCAATTCAATTTATTAGAGTGCATTTTTTACCCGACAAAATTCGCAGCGTTTAATATTAATAATTAGTAGAAATAAATTTCCCCTGATAGGGCAGTGAGAAAAGGGCGCACGGCGATTGGCGCAAGTGTGGCAAGTGGCGGCGAACCCGCCCCAAACAGGAAGCACGCGCGGCGGCGTGTGACGCCACGTCCGTCGCGCGACCGCCATTAGAATTTTCGAATCCACATTATGGATAAAATATACGCGCGCGCGCACTGTGCCCTAATATAGCAACCTTTTGTTCATTCGTGAATAAAGATAAAAAGCGGCTGCTCCCGTTGTGTCCGCCCGTCAGCCTGCTATACTTTACCTAATTAAGTTATTCATGCTTTATGATTGTTTATAAATTGCTTAATTAGTGATTAACGCATGCAGCGCAACGAAATGGCACTAACGGAAAAATGTTTCCCATTCGTCGACGTGGTTTCATTGAATCCTGCCCGCGAAATGCATTTAATTATGCATCATATAAAAATGTAAGTGATGCGTATAGGTTTGCATCAAAAGACATCCTGAAAACGGTAGCTACATGCAGCAATTAATTACCGACGATGGTTTTCAGCGCACAGCGCAGCGGTAATTATACGATATTAGCCATTCGCAAAGCTATCATTGTGCAGCGCGCTAATTTGTATAATTAGCGAACGTGAATGACATCCTCCTCTCTTTTCACTTAAGTATACGGCTACCATTTAGGTACATACCTGCTTTATACGTACGCGTGGGTATATGATGATATGATGATGCGTTTTGAAATATGTCAGTGAGTATCAACAATTGCAATCCGCCTCTCGCACGCATCCGTGTGCAACAAAACGCGTTTTAGCACAAGCGAAGTGTGGCGATGATCATGATGTAGTCGAGTATGTGGTGCACTCTTTGACTCTTAATTATAAATCATAATTAATGATTTGCCCTCTTTTATATGCGCATTACATACATACTCGTACATATATTCTTTATTTACACATTTAGTTGCGAATAGAGGAATCCACAAACGGATATAATTAGATCATGGTGGAAGCAACAATTTGCTTAATTAATTTCAGCTCGTACGTCAAAGTCGCACTAACAATACAATAATCTTGAGTGTAACATATCATTTTATGCAGATTACATTACTGTTATGTCTAAATATTTCCTATTTTTACACGCAAAATAGAAATTACTTGCCCAAAATAATATAATGCTGATGATTTATTTGTGTTGAACAAAGTTACGATTTGTTTAAACAAGCGCGTTTCATATTTCATATGTTAATTTCGCACACGTCTGAAATTCTAGCACAAATTTCAACAATTCGTAATTGTTGATGTACAATTAACACCAACCGTTCTGCAACATATTATTTTTTCAATTTTTTTTAATGATCGCCAGTATTTATTATTCAAAATAGCCACGCCATTGAGTGGATTCCCATCGCTGCCAGCGATAATGAATGATATAAAACGCCAGCGAGCTGTAGCATTATTTTCGAATTTACATTTCAAAAGAGTAATCCTTATTTATTTGTTATT
>JARJDR010016360.1:0-20865 GCA_030264135.1 Myllaena sp. GC000078 | reverse complement strand
GTCAAACTTGTGATATCTTATCAAAGAGAAATAGAAGTAGGATTGTTAATAATAATCAAATAGGTTTATGCACAATAGTTCAGGACTGTAATCCAGGATGTTTTATTGTATCGCAAAAAATACATTCAATTGATGATCGCTTTTTGTACACATCGCATATTAAAATAAGTTAGTTAAACAACAAAAATACCGGATCAATGAATAATCATTCAACCTTTTTGCTTCAAATCTCATTTTATTCAATTTTTCCATTTAATTGTTATTTTTGTAATAGTAAAAATATTTATCTCATACCTCATTTAATTTCTTTTTGTATACATTTATGATTTTCAGAATTGTCTTGTACTTATTCATCTTGCTTTGCCCAATGTTAGATTAAAACAAAATCAAATACATACTCGTACGTAAGATAATTAATAAGATCATAAAACGTGATCTATCAATGTTTTTTAATGTCTCGTATACACTGTAAGTTTTGTAAGTTTTAAGTTTTAAGCGTTTTGCAAAATGAGAGATTAACATGTTTAAATGTTTGAATATGTTTGAAGATATTCTTACGCCACACACGCGCGTTCATATTATTCGCATTTTGTCAGTCTAAAAAGTTTCCGATCGAGTTTACTTTACACAAGTACTTTACATTAACCAAAAAAAAAACGCTTAATTTAAATAAATTCTATTCCGTCATATTATAACAACAAAATGAAATAAATTTTACAATTTTACAATTGTTTTGCGACAATATATTTATAGGTCAATCAACATTCATTCGTAACGCACACATTCAATATCAATTTTGTTGATATTTTTATAATTATTACATCATTTAATTATCATTATTAAAACAGTCAATTTAGTTATTTGTTTTCATTTTGAACACCCTGTATGCTAATACTAATACCGATTGCTTAATGAGTGCCAAAGCCCACTATCTGCCGATTGGTTTGGCGTTCATCAAGTAATCGGTATATATTAATAAGTTTTCTTTTTGTTCTCCTTCTTCACCTTCACACGTTATCTGCGCACGTTATCTAGAATCTAATTATGTATATGTATAAAAGGCGTATTTATCTCTGTGTTCCATCTTCGAAATTCGACCATAGATTTGTTCATTATCATAGAATAACTCGGCTACGAATGGTTAAAAAGAGAAACGCACATAAAAATGGCATTAAAATCGTAGTAGTATAAGTATATTACACATCACAATTAACATAGCGCGCATTATTATCATCGTCAGTAAGTATAACTATCTAAACTAAAAATATGATCGCATTGCAAGCGTTTTCACATCGGGGGGATGAACTGGCGAGGGGGAGAGGGCGAAACGCAACGCGTTGCGGACGTAATCAATAAAACATTTGTTCACCCGTGTGTTTTGTGATTCCGAGTGCAAACACATTTCATCATTAATTACTCGGCATGTCATTCGGCGCCCGCTCATTCGCGTGCACCAATTAATCGAATATATATTGCATCTTTATCCTTTCTCCGAAAAACGAACAAACATGGAACACGAACGCACGGACAATAATGATGCTTCAATTTTAATCCGTTTTCAATAATATGTGCGGTGGGCGAATTTCTATTGAATAATTGAACGCCATTTAAAATCGATAATCGGCATTTGGCGCCCGCGCACGACAACCGATGATGATGATGATGATGGTCGTTGTGGAGCGCGCTCATTATTACGTTTCCACCCCCAGTCCCCACTCTCCTCCATCCTTCCATCCCTCGCCAACTTCGTGATGTCTATTTCATTATGCATTAACATCCCGATCGGGGGTGGCTCAATTAAAGTCATCCGCGAAAAACTGCAACGCGCTGCGAAGAATACAAAACAAAAACACCACTTGCTGTACAAGAATAAATTTACATTTTACATTTTACACTTTTTTTACATTTATTTTTGACTCTGTGACTCTTTGGTGCGCGGGTAAGTATTAAGATTGATCTTTGGCCGTAAAGGAAAGGTTTAGTAGCACATCGCCAACGGGGATCAGTTCGTCCGCGCAATCGTTCTTCGGGATAATGTTCGCAAACGACGCACCACCCCCATCGGCGTCCAGCTCGGTGGAGTCGCACTTGGAAACGCTGCCAATGCTCGAATTCGAGCTCTGCGAACTGTGATGGTGGTGATGATGGTGGTGCTGCTGATGGGGATGATGGTGCAGGTGGTGTGCGGACGGCGGATGGGCAGCTGTCGACGTAGACGCCTGCTTGCCGCTCGCTGTGGACTTGGTCGACCGCACCGATGATGTCTCATCGCCCGACTTGGAGTTCTCCTTGGGCGCGTGGTTTTTATGCTCGGCCGCCTCCGCGTTGGTGATGTTGTCGATCTTCTTCCACTTAGTGCGACGATTTTGAAACCATATTTTCACCTGCAAAATTAATAATTAGCAACATTCAATCACGCGTGGAATGCGAGATATTATAAATATTTTTTACGCCTGCCCGCTCACGCGCAATGGTAATTACAATTACGCAAATGGACAGACTAATTTAAATATTACCGCCCGATCCTCATAATCGACGGCGGCGCATTAGTTAATTAAAAACATTTCGATTGTAAACCGCGCCGCGTTCATTTTTCCCTCGGTAATATGCAATCATCAACTGCGCGCATATCACTTGCGCGTGTGTTCGCGTGTGCGTTCGGCATTTTCGATTTATAATGAAATTTTTGTTTGATTAACTGAACAGTTTATTTAATATTAAATTAAAAACGATTTATTGCAGCGCGCAGGCTTTTGCGAGGGGGTGGGAGTTAATTCATGCGCTCAATTGGAGCAAAGCGCATATTTCGGCATGTTTTATTACGCTTTATTTCGCTCACCGCATGCAATCTATATCCATATGCATATTTAATCAAAAACCGCAAAATCATTCGAAAGAATTTCTATTTGCAAATAATCCATTGTCAAATGATCCGTGGGACGGACGGGGACGGATGCGAATTGTGGTGGTTTGCCCTAGTGAATGTCCGGCGGCGGATTCAGCAGCGAGCAGCGCCATTGGTTTTGATTTAATTATCTCCAGCCGATCGAGGGTCATCGCAGAGCAACGGAGGGGTGACAACATTCCTGCTGCTGCTGCAGCGACGCAACAATGGGAGAGGTATGTCGAATGCTCATCTCATTGCGGATGACATTCTCTCATCGCTGCATATTAATTACACCAGCGTAATTGTTAATTTTCTCATCGCCAGCGGGCATTTTTGAATAAAAACCACCGCAATAAAATCAATGATTTCCCTATAGGTCCGGGAACAGAAGCGAATATGTGAATCAAATAATTAGCACCCAATTACGCCTCTGCAATGTGACGCATTCCCATTATCTCTCTCTCCTCTCCCCCATCTCCATTTTCATCCTTTCGATGCTCCCCCGGGACATTGCCAGCCGAGCCAACACACACACACGCACACATACTCAGACGATAAAATCCAGAGAGCGGACGTGACCAGTGACCATTATCGTCCGTTTAGCAACGATCCCAAAACCCTTTCGGCGTATTTAACGTAACGTTTACAATCAATTGTGCGCCCGCCGGCCGTATATCAACTCAATACCTGCGCGCGCTGGCAATCTCGCAAACACATAAACAATTTATTGCGCACTGTACAGTGCACATCATGCGCTGTTAAATAATTGGCGCGACATGGATATAGAAAACAATTGCGTGACATATTTCGCATCGGCGATATCGATTGATACGGTGAATTGCGCAACACGCACGCACGCACGATGAGCATAATATACCTCGCCCTATTGTGCATCCTCACCACGCCACGTCAGTGTTGTTCTTAATTAAATTATTCACCAAAGCGTTTGCCGCCCGATACAATATCGTGACATGATGCGCCCATTCTCACTCACTCACTCACTCACTCACTCTCTCCCTTGCTACATATTCATCCGGATGTGCGGCCGCATGCAGTGCACGCCATCATTGACTAATGCCCGAGGCGCGGTTGACTCGTAATACGGTAGCGGTGCGGAGGCGCCGGGCACGCTTTGTGTCGCTCGCTCGCGATAATTCAAAACACTTTCCGCGCACAATCCACCATCACACGCGCGACGATGAGCAAATATGGCGTTAATTTTTATTCATCCCCATCCCCCTATTCGCAATCGCATCCGCATCTCAGTACCGTTTATTGCTATTTAATTTTGCATCCAAATTATGGCCAAGCGAAGAACAAGAGGACATTATAATGGAGTTACGCCCGAAACAACCCCTCTTAAACGACATTATCAAGTTTGCCGGCAATTCAATTACCGCCACAAACATTATTAGCATGTAGGTATATTATCCGATAATTTGCAAAATGCGTATTTTTCCCGGGGTGAAATAATTGAAGAGCTTACACGCGTTGATAAATAAAATTCGATGACACTTTTCGGTGGATTTTCCACTTTAAAATTGTACAAAACGATTGAAATGAAAATAAAATTGGAATTGCAATAAAATGCAATAAAAAGTGATCAACAGTTGCAGTGCATAGCAGCGAACGGACGGCTTTTTTATTGACGTTTCGTTTAATCTTATTTGAGCGCACGCTGAACAAATATTGTTCAATTAAAACGCAGCGCAAACGCATCGCAATCATTTTTTGTGTACATCATAAAGTGACCAAGTGCGCGCGCCATTGTCAATCGCACGTGCATAATTCATTCAAATATTTATTTATGGCATTAAATTGATCCGAAAAACAAATGGTCGCGAATTAATCTCGCGCGCTCGTGTTAATCGTTTCGCGCCACCCTTCTTCTTCTCCATCCTCTTCGCAATTCGTCGTTGTCGCACTGGTTGCAAAATAAAGTTATTAGATTTAAATGACAGTCATTAGCCGCGCTGCGTTGGTCGTCGAGAGGAACAAAATACGGGGTCGCTCGATAAACACGCGAGTAATTGAGCAGCCCCTTTCTTCCAACACTAAAACATTCCCTCATTAATTTGCGCTCGGCTGCATTGGAATCTCTCAGCAGCAACAACCCCTCCCAACTGGAACGGCGCTCGTCTTTTATTATGTTAAAACTCCATTATTATTGCGCGCGGCGCATGTTTGCATAATGCGGTTGAAGACGACCAGAACGCAGCAGGAAGGAAGGAAGGAAATCGCTCATTTTAAAATAACATTTTTACAATTTCCATGGATGGCACACCGCCGCACACCACCGCCCCGCAAAGCGCTTTATTTGATTTATAACTCACGGTGGTGGCTCGTTACCGTTGCTGCGCGTAAAACCTTTTTACGTTATTACTTCGCAGCGCGTAGTCGGTTTTTATTTCGCCCAAATCACGTCCTTCAATTTGCGACAGCAATTTCACTTCCAATGCGCACGCCTGTTAATATTGTATTAATAGCTGATAATAATATATTAGGAGACGCTTTGGGATTAATTCACCATCAGTGTAGTAATCGTATGCGCGCCACGCGCGCTAATAATTAATTATCCCGGCCGGTGCGTGCGCACGTCAGGTCGTCGGCACGCGCGACACGCCACACGCCGCTGCCGTCGCCGTGATTTGCATAAACGTTTTGGCAAGAAGATAATTAGTTGTCGGTTAATTATTATCAATAACATGAAGCCGAGGCTTGAAATCAGTTTGAACAACGCGTTATGGGCGTTATTAATAATTCATGCAAATACGCAATTATGTTTAATTATACAGCCGGTCCGGCCGAAGAGGCGAGACAAGAGGATGGCTCGGAGGATGCGCGGAGATTAATATTTTCGGGGGTTGGAAAAATACGCGCATCCAAGCGCAGTGCGGATTTTCGTTTTATTAAAGATTAACGAAGCTTCCCCTCGACCGGCGCGGCGGCGGCGTGCAATTACGCGGCGATCGGTAATTTTCGATATATCTCTCTCTCTTCCTTTTTTATGCTTGTTTTCCACCCTCTTCTGTGCCGCGCCGGTGTTATATTCCTCATGGGTTATCAGCGCGTTTGATGGCGTCGGGCGGCAACATTCAATTGAGTCTCGGTTTTAGTTGAGTTATTCGCGGCGATGTGTGTGTATGTGTGTGTGTGTGGATGGCACCGAATTAGTATCCAGGACACGGACGGGCGAGGGGGTGGCAAACAAGCACGCGCGCAGCAAGCGAGCGAGGGATTGACGGCAACGGCGGCGGCAGCGTCGGCGTCGATGTAATAGCCGCGCGCGCTCCCGAACATCGATTAGCGTTTCAACTGGAAATGGCCGTTTGAGTTCCGATTAGCAAACCATCCCCCATCCAACCCACCCACCCTTCTCCCGCTGCTTCGTCAACACTGCGCGCTATCTCTTGCTTATCATAATCACACAAACGAGGCGATCGTGTATTGATTCGATATTTCAACAATGCAGTAAATTTTTGCGTTACGCCATGCCGCGTTAATTGATTAGTTAATTAAATGTAGAAAGCAGCCGTGCTGACGTTTTCGGAGGCGTGCGCTTAATTGTCGGTGTACATTCAAAGCGCGTGGGTGGGTTGGGATGGTGGCGGCGCCGGGCGCGCTCGCGCCGGATGAGAGCTAGCGATGGGGGAGAATGAGGGGGTAAGCGCGCACACGGCGCGCCGGCGAACAGCATATTTCCGCTCTATATATAAATGATGATGAGCGATATTCAGCTAAGTGGTCTGTTAGTATTGTGTCATCAGCATCATCCATGGGCGCAGGCGCGACGGAGAGAACGGCACGGCGGAGGAGTTTGCTACTCGTTCGCTTGCTCGCGCCAGAGTGCACGATTTATCGCTCGATAAATTACGGCGGTGCTGCGCACCACATTCGCTCGCTCCCTCTCCGTTCATCTCGCACCTCTCGGCGCCTCGGCGTGTGTCGCCTGGTATTATCCTGGCAGGACAATCACAGGACTATGCCTCCATCTCACTCGCACGCTCGCAAGCGCTCCTCTTAGTTTAGAGAGTTGTTTCTGCCAGCGACGGCAATGGCAACGGCAGCAGCAGCGGAGGGCGACGAATCATTATCGTTATCTGCTTACACACTCGGCGCCCGACGCCCCGACGCGGCGTTAGCGCGCTTGTACATACATTCGCATTGTGTCGCTTGCGCTCTACGCTTCTAATTACTTTGATTGATGTTGATTCATCGACGCGCGGAAAAAGGACGGAGCCGCTTGTATTACTTAATTGCGCGAACGGGTGAAATGTAATGAAGACGCCCGTGCAATGCGACGGTTTTAAATAATTAATTTGTTTACCGGCTGTGGACGGGCGCCGTGAAATAGGCATGAAAACGCTTTCTATTGTTGTTGATATACTTAGATACCTTACCGACGACAGCCGCAATCGATCGTCAGAAATAAATGTGCATTAATTTATTAAGTGGGCACGAAGTTGGCGCCCGGTAAAGCGTAAACGCAAGCAAAAACAAAACGCCATATCATCGCATTACACGCTCGCCGGGCACGGGTAGGGGAGAGCGCTTGCTAATGAATAGTTCATCGAGCGATTAAATATGCATTGATAATGTTCACAGCGTACGCGCGCTGTGCGCTGTGCGCTGTGCATCGTCTCAGGTGTAATTATCCTGCCACATCTTCATTGATGCAAATTGCGCTCAGAAATACTTGCCTTGCCGCAACCCGTGGCGGGTTGAGAGCTGGGTAGTTATATCGACAAGTCGGGAATTATTTATTGATTGCGCAAACAAAGGATTATAATTATCTATTGGAAATTTGATTAATTTCCATATCAATCGTTACATTGTTTCGAGCGACGTCGACGTAATAAAATGTAATCGATCGTAAGTGCTAGAAAAACCCAGCCAAAGAAGTAAGAAAGAAGAAAGAAGGGGAAAAAGAGGGAAGATTGTCAACGACGCAATTGTGGCAAGTAAACGCACCCTCAGCATCACAGCCCGTAATGCAATCAGATTGTATGTACCTCCCTCTCCCCCAAAATGCGATCTAATGAAATCGCATGAGTGCACATTTGAAGAGGGGCAAATGCTGTGCGAAATAGTTGCATTAATTTCACTCTCAGGTAGCAAGCAATATTACATCTTTACATTTCTTTCCCTTCTTCCCCTTCTTCCCCTTTTTCCGATAATATAGAATATGCAATTAATGAAAAGTGGTCCATCAAATAATTGCTGTCAACGAAAGTGAAAACTCTCCGTCCTGCCTCCGCCGAGTTGCGCTGCAGGTAAAGCGGTTGAGATAGTGAACGAGGGGTTGCTTGATTTACCATCATGCGCACAATACGGCATCGGCACAGTGCAAAGCCTTCAGTTAATACCCGAGCTAATTTCGTTAATGGGTTAGTTATACCCTTCCATACACGACGCCAATAATGTGCGGAACATGGCAACCAGGGATCTCTGTTCGTGCGGAATATTACTATTACAATGTAAGCTCATACTGCTACATCCTACATCGTTTGCTAATTACTCAATGTTGCTTTTTCGGATTGTAAAGCGATGACAAAAATAACTGTTCATAATTCAGGTTACATATCGTTGTCATCAGAAATACTACGTGCGTGACACGAAAACAGTTTGGGATTATAAAAAGCATCTCCAGCTGGAGGCAATATCACCGAGGCGCCCGACAGCGGCCAAACTAAACATAGTCGAAACGATCATGATCACCGATTCAAACCAGCGAACTAAATATGAAATCAGTGAAGGCGCATATGCGTTTAAAGTGGCGGAAATGCCTAATTACGTTTGACAACTCCTCCTCCTCCGCCGCAGCAGCAACAGCGTGAGACATTCAGCTTGAGATGTTTATTCACATGCATGATTTCGCATCATTTCAAATTCATGATTTTTAAATCCAAATCTAGGATTTATCAAAGAAGTAGTCCTTTGTTCCGCCTTTCTTTTTACTCAAGGAGTACTCTGAGAGGAAGTGTTCAACCCTTTTGCGTATGTACCGCCGTTCACTAAAACATGAATAAAAAATTATTCGTTTTATGCAGCAGCCCATCATCATTTTCAATTGGCAAAGAATGCAATTTAGCACCGCGCAATTTTTCAATTTTCACCGCTTCATTTTCATTTCCCCACGTAACTACATAGTAACATCCGACGATGATGAATACATTCCCACCAGGGGGAAAATGCAACAACACAGGCAACAGAGCAGGCAGAAAACGAGAGGTAAAAAAACAAATCTCCATCATCATTCGGCCATCAGCATTCCTCGGGACCATCCGTTGTCATCCCAGTTTGTCCTTTCGCTCCTAACTCGATTTCGCCCGCTGAGCAACTCTCGGACTCTCCGTGTCGCAGTGTGTGAGTGTCTGCAATCGACAACAAATCAAACGTTCCAGGGCAGCCTCCTCTCACCGACCGACCGACCGACGATTCGATAATCTACGTTGAATCGGCTGAATGTGCACACACGAGAGCACGCAGCACGCTCGGGGGTGGGCGGCCCCGGTGTGTAGGTAGGGAGAGAGAACAAAGTGGTGTAGGGAATGTGTATGTATGTATGAACGTGCAGCACGGGAGCACCAGGGAAGCGCACCGCGTTTGTGTCGCATCCCGATCAATACTCATTGTGAAGCCACTCACTTAAAACGGAGCGAGCGAGCCGAGTTAATAGCATCCCGAATATGATGTGGAGGGATGGATGGATGGATGGATGCGCGCACCGTCATCATCATTACCCTTAATCGGCGCCGGCGAAATTATTTATTCAACCATCGCTTTTTCTGTTTTTTTCAAAATCAATATTTTATTACCCAATTGAATTTGAATTTAATTAAGCAAATTACCATCATCATCAATATCGTCATCATCATCATGTAAAGTAGGTAAGTTTAGAATTAGATTAAACATGTTTTTTTCACGGAGAACAAAGCAACGGAAATCCATGTATCGAATGACCGATACGTGAAGGCAAAAATGCGAATTCGGCAGAAAACGACGCATTCCATAGATGTGGAGATCACCAACGACGATTGCGATGCGCTCGCGTTTCGCGCCTTCTGTTTCATCGCGCAATTTAATTGCTCCACAGCACAAATGTGTAATTAAACGCTGCGTGCTTGCCGCGCAATTATAATTGCTACAATGGTGAAGTTGTCATTGTCATATATTTATATTTCTAAACGCGATGCGTTTGGATATCGTTCCGAGACACGTATGCATCCAGATGGATCATAAATAATCGTAATATACGTACTGCGTACGTTTATGCAACTATTTATATTAATGAATGCATGTACTTACATTATTTACGTTTCGTGTTTTAAAGAGTGTTTCGCAATGCGGTGCCAAATTTTTTTTCCAATCATTTATTAGCTCATTTAGTTACTTATTAGCTTTAATAGTTGTAACCTTATTCGAAAAGGTTAATTAAAATTAGAAATATTACTATTTTCAAATATTAGTTAATTGCATTTATGACAGTTTATGGCGTTTAAAGTAAAAGTGCAAATATTGATGTAATTAATATTTAAGTACGAAAATAAATACGGCAACAGCCAGTAGAGTGAAGTATGGCTCTTGTCGGAATTAAGTGCGAACTGCGAACGCGATTATATATCCGCGTCGCGCGCTGTAAATATAGGACAAACGCAAGCGCGCAACGCGGATCGTCTTAATTCCGCGAATCGTTAACTCTGCGCATTTATTCGTCTCTCTCCCTCTCTCCCTTCGCAGCCCGTCCCCCAAACTACTTCCAACTGTGAATCTATTACTAGTTTACTTAGCGTTCTATTCTCCTTTTTTCCGCCGATGCGTTTATGCAACGCGCACACGATGATGATGATGATGATGATTTAGGACGCGACGCGCATTATGATCGTCGCGCGAGCATTAACTCTATTTTACGAGAGCGATTAGTCCCTTATTTCCATCCGCAACAAAAACACAATATTTTACAGCGAGAAATAATTGTATATAAATAATTGTAGCAAGTGCACGCACTCTTAAAATTAATTTTATCACCCTTCGGCGCTCTTTCATCTCTTCCCGCCATATCCCTAAATCTCGTCCTTTTCATCCTTCGTTCGTCGGCATGTAGAAAGTTTGCAACTCGTAAATACCTTCCCCTCCATTTCTTCCTTGGCGTCGTCCGTCGTCCTTTTCGGGCGCGTTTAATTTATCGATTATTACCTTGGCGTCGAGCGTTGCCCGACGAGATTACTTCATCGTTGCATCATTTCGACGTCAGTTTATTATACCCGCTGCACACAAGCAGTGAATTTATTTGAGACGCTTTTGAATTTACACCTCTATTATAATTAGATGCATAAATTTGCTAATCCTTGCTACAATTTAAATTCAGGCATCACAAAAAGCTAGTTAATTGATTAGGTTGCGTAGCTGTGTGTCAGTTGTTGGAGAGCTCTGGCAATAGATAATGTTTTTCTTGGAATAAGTACAATTACATCGTTAGGACGATATTCATCGAGCGCACACAACTGTTGAGCGTGATGAAAATGTTTCCGCCGCCGACTAGCAACGAGGACGCAAAACTATTTACGTATCCATCCCACCGTAATTCCACTGCATTTCGGCTATTAAATCAAGTCGCAAAATGATACTCGCTATTAATTTATGTTAAATCAAATGAAATTAATTTTATGAGGATAAAAAACCTGGTGATTTGTTGATCGATATTAATCTATGGCAGAGTGAAACGCGTCCGTTTTCATCTTAATTAATTGGCGCTCGTTTGAACGCTACATTTACGCGACGTTAATCTTACTGCACGCATAAATAACAGGAAAAAAAACATGGAATAATAACTTCTTTGATGTTTTAACAACCCAAATAGAATTGTGTAACCACTATTATCTTTAATTTTCTACATGTTTATTGTAAATGTATTTAATTTAATCAATTTAACACAAAAATTTATTTTTGGGTTAACGGATGAGCGCAATTAGTTGTTTGCCATCGCAATAACGTTATTTATATTCGATTATTCGGTGCATCTCCATCTCTTGCATCGTTGTTGCAATTTTAGAATCGCATGCGGTTTTTGCCACACACGCTCGCGAATGCGCGAATGTTTATGGGCCGTTTGTTTACTTTAACGCGAAAATTTAATAGTGTAATTGAATTGGAAATGCAGCAACGTGCAAACAATTGAAATAAATCGCGCCACCAAAAAGTGGTGCCAACATTTTGCCCCGGGCCAGCTTCTTATTACTGATACGAGCATGATGCTTTAACGGTCGAAACTAAATGCGTACTACTCGTACATAGTGCATCAGCCGTTTTTGACAAATTGCTCGGTCGTTGCCGATGGCAAATGAGCAACTTTACGTCTTGCTTTGAAGGAGACACAACACGCGCGCACTTAAACCGTTTCATTGCGTTGCGTGCCGAACGAATGGCTCAAAGACGACTTAATGCAGGAAGCGGCATAATGCTAATTCGCGCAACGCATAAATCGTGGCATGCGTCAAAATACCATTTTCACCCATCATCAAGCATCAAGCAAATTGCATTTGCAGACCACATCCAAAAGGGTTCGACTTCTCGCTAGGATGATATCAAAAGGTTTTTGGGTGTTTTGGTTTTGACTCTGCATCATTATGAGCGTGATCAGTGTCCGATGGACTTGGACTAACGAGAGCAAACATGTGCGCCGGTGCGGATTCATTTACTCTTCCAACATTTATAATATCTCTCGCGCGCGCGGTGAAGAGACGATCCGTTTCACGACTATTTCGAGCGCGACACATACGCAACACACGGCACCGGCATCGGCAGGGCAAGCACGCGGAGAAGCTGTCAGAAGTGGAGTGCATCAAAGTTAATAGCTAATGCGTTGTAGATTCCTAATTATAACGCCGGCGCACATATTCACACCCGGGCTCGCGCAGCCGGCAGCCGACACGAGAAACATAACAGAACGCATCTTGTGCGACGAACCTCTCCGCCTCCTCTCGCTTTATGTTCTTCGCTCCTGTAGGCACTTAAAAAAATACGATCGTCGATCGTACATACGTTCATGCATTCACATGCGAGTATATTTGTTAAACGGCGAAGGGGTCTCCCGCTTAATTGGGCTGTTCGCGCCCGAGAGCTTCTCGTCTTGTATTTTACAGCTTTGTTTTTATACTTAGTGTCTTCATCGCTCTTCACACTCGATATTAATTTATTCTACACCATTTTTCTAAACTTAACACTTTTAAAACAAGATGAAAAATAAGTTTAAAAATCTAAAAGTTTATTTAGTGTTTGATTTGATTCCAGGCAGTGCTTAAAGAGTTAAGTGACGTAAAACGTTTCATCCGGTATAAATTACACGCCGTGCGCGTTTTGAAATAAACCCTGTCGCACGCCGTATGTACTCAGTAAGTTAAGAATAGTCGACGTTTCGAGGCTCGGATGACAAATGCGCCGCGCTTAAAATTCAATGTGGGGATGCACGATTAAAAATTACTCAATTACGTCTACAAATAAGAGTTTGTTAATGGTCGGCTCGGGTAGGGGGTATAGCCGTATAGCTGAAAGGATAAAGATGCGCAGCGACAGGAAACGCGCCGACGTAGACATAGGGGCGCTCGAATTAAACGACTGGGTTAATTGGCTCGCACGCTTCGAAATTAACCGCCCGTCGACGACTACACGTTCTGCCTAAGCAAGCACTTTCTTCGAAATCAATTGCATGCCCCTGCTCCCTGCTCTCCTGCCGATGTCCTTAATTAATCGCCCATTCGCCCATCCCCGTCCATCCTTCGCAAGATATTCGCCTTTGCCGCCATTACGAAAAACGTTTCGAAATGTGTCAACATAATTATCACGGCTTGATGTTGATAAATGAATGAATGGCTGCGCGCAGACGATTAAACATCACTTAAAATAATAACTCGCACATATGTATTAGACTTAAGTATGTTTTTTTTAGCTTATTTTCGTCCACATCACTACTAGTCGTCCTTTTCAACTCGGAGAAGAAGAAGAAGAAGAAGAAGTAGATGATGATGAAGAAGAAAGAAGAGAAGAAGGGAATACGATAGATAAACACTGTTTTAAATATGATGATGGGCATTTAGCATGCTGCCGGTCGCGCGTGAGTAATAGCGGCGCGGGCGCGGGCGCGGGCGTATTGCAGCGAGAGAGATGAGTTATTACGGCAGCTGTCTCCCACCAGCGCTCATTTAAATCCCTACGATTCCAAAGAGCCGCCGTGCCGCTGACGATGCTGTCGTGATGATCCAGCACATGCACACACACACACATACAGGGACGGAGATGATGATGAGGAGGGGTTGCGCCTCTCCCGCCCGCTTTGATACCGAAGAGATTTCAACTTTCAAGCAGAATGCAGAACGCCTGCGCGCCCGCGTTCTATTCGTGTTTTTACTAATTGCCTGCCGACGCATCCGACACAGCTCTTCTCTCCCCCTCATCATCATCATCATCATCATCGTCATCTCTTGCGCAGCCGTGATTCATCATTATTTCTTGGTACATACAAATTGCTCGTTCACGCAATCAAATTAAAATTTTACCGTTTTCGCTCATCTTTACCGCATTTGAAATAATTTTATTTAACTAACTAATTGTTGAATAATTGATTAAAGGTGTTTAAACAATTGCCTAGTAAATAGATTATCCGATTTGGGTGTTTAATCGACGATAATTAGCTCCTAGCTCTCTAAAACCAATTAATCCGCAAATACGAGTAATAATTTCCAACCAACGCCGAGGGCGCAGCAGGTAGAAGGATATTGATTAGCCGGATTTAATTCAATATTAATTTGTCACATGCCATGGCTCACCTGTGTTTCGGTGACGTTCAACAACTTAGCCATCTCGGAGCGTTCGCTACTGCTCAGGTACTTCTTCACCTCAAACTGCTTCTCCAGTTCAAAGATCTGCCGACCGGTGAAGGTGGTGCGCGCCTTCTTCTTCTTCGACGCTCCCGACGACGACTTGCTATCGACAGCATCGTCCACTTCCGCCGAGAGCGATGGCGATGAGGTGGTGGTGGGCGATGCGCTCGCCGTCGGCACCGGTGTGCTCTTCACCTCCGCCGAGTCTTTCGTTCGTTTCCTTTTGCGCGTGGATTCTAATTACAAACACATACCCGATAGAAGCAATGATAAGATTCGAGCGAGCACAAAACAGGAAGAGGTATTTGCGGTCTCACCTTTATCTAGCGCCTTCGTTCGCACGCTTCCACCGCTGCTGTTGTTGTTGTTGTTGCCGGCAGCGGAGGCCGTCGTGCGCTGATTGCACTTGATGGACAAATTCAGCGGCTCGTTATTCAATTCGACGACTTTGAGCGCCGCCGCATAGGAGGCGTCGTCGACCATCAGCGTGGCGGCGATGCGTTCGACGGCGGCCGTTTCCGCTGCCGTCGGCTCGATGCCGAGTATGTTCTCAATGTAGTGTGGGGTAGGTCTTGCGTTCAGCTTCCGGTAGACGTGCTCGTGCCAAGAAAACGCGCTCGTCCTGCGCACGTCCTGCTCGTCCTCCGCTTCCGTGATTTGAATCTCCGATTTCGTATTGTTGTTGTTGATGGCGAACGCTTCGGATGCAGTCGACATCGCGTGGCGCGCACCATGTGCACAACACGTGCAACTCAACCAATTGATTTCTTTGTATACGTTTCCTTTTGGTTTGTTTTCGGGTTCTTTTTGGTTATCTAGTAGTAACTTTTAACGCCTAAGAGAACTTGTGTAGTTTGATTGTCAGCACGACGCAATTAGTCGCTTCATTATGCGAAGACTGAGCGTGCACGCACGAACACACGCGGGCGGCGCGGCGCGACTAAACGACTACTGTGCGCTAGTGCGCGCCGCGCGATGAGCAATGAGCGGGCGAGACGCGCAACGCGCTGCTGCTGCCGCCCCGCCGCCCCGCCGCCCGTCGCCCGTTGCCGTTGCGGGGGAGTGTGATCCTTTTTAGGGGAGAGCAGCGCGCATGTGTATGTGCATGCGCCAGACAGAGGGAGCAATTTTCCGCGCGGAACGCAATTGTCGAAACGCTGAAGGAAGCGAGCGCCCGTGAACAAGGATAATGCAAGGGCATCCTTAAACGTTTCGCCGCACAACGGCTAACTGCTACATGACGGCACGCGCGCGCGAGGCACGAGGCACGAATCAATAGAGGAAGTCGTCGTCGTCGTCGTCGTCGACGTCGTCGACAATGACGATGATGATGATCATCGCAGGCGCCGGGCGAAGGATATACGCTTCGCTTCATTGCCTTGCTCTGCTTCGGCTCGGCCACTTGATGCGAAATTATTTGATCTCATCCTGCCGCTTCTTCTCCAACCCTCCTCCTCATGCGCGCGCGGGCGGATCAGATATGCAAAATTAATACCCACTCCGGCCGGTCGGTGGAATAATAATACTACTTCTCCCGCTCGTTGATTGCGCACCGAACTGGAAGTATTATAGATTGCGCTTTATTCAATTCGTGTTTTCGCCGCTCGTTCCATGTTACACATCGGTGTGTAAAGCAATTAATTAAAATGCTATTAGCAGACCACATCAGACAGCATGCCAGTATTTCTCGCAATTTCGGATGTATAATGATCCATCCCATGCGTAAAACAAGTGTACAATATCGATCAAGTAAAAATTACAATCCCAAAAATTACATTACTTATTTAAATTAAATAATGATGTGATACGATATGAGCAATAATTATGCTGATAATTTATAACATTGTGTCAGTTTGTAATTGACATTTATTGTATATTGTAATGCGCATCCGTAGCGTTTGTAACGTAAAACACCAATAATTACTAATTAATGGAAAAATTACACTCGCACATCCACAATCGGAATTACTGGACGCTTTTTCTGCCTTTCCGCATCAGCGCACGTACGTACGCACACGCGTACGCATCAAACTATTTGTTTGTCGGTTACATGCACTCTCGCCCGCGCGCCATCAGCAGCAGGAGCCGTGGCGCGATTCGCAATTACGCGAAAAAGCGATGATAAATTATAATACGAGCGTCAATGAATCGCAAACGCACGCGCGTGGGTGGGTTGGGGGGCATATCAATGCAAAGCGTACAATTATTTGAGCTTACATAATAATTTAATTAATCTAATCGATGGCAAAAACATACATTTACATTTACTTTACATTAATTCCGCGCACGTTGATTTTATTATATTTCATATTACTGGTATTGTTTTGCCTCTGTGCCGGCGCCGTTGCCGCGCGTTGTTGATTTCGATGTCGAAGCGAATTTCGATATAATACAAATGATAAATAAATAGATAAATACGACGCAAAAGGAGGAAACTGCGGCGCGATAATTTGCGGTCACATCATATCATCAGCAAACAAGCTAATTACGCGTATTCTTCTTGATCCAGTCCATGTACTCGCTGACACGCGTATAAACGCCCGGATAGCCGGGCTCACCGCACTTGTTGCCGAAGCTCACGACGCCCACCTGCGTCCATCGCGTGTCCCAGTTGATCATCAGTGGACCACCGGAATCGCCCTGAAACCAACCCGAATGTATTCGCTCTACCTTAGCCGAAATGCGGACTTACCTGACAGGCGTCAGTACCGCCTTCCGAATATCCAGCGCAGATGAAATTCGAGTTAATCGGCTGGAAATACGCCTGATTGCAGTCCTCATTGCGCCACACAGGCAACTCGGCCTGCCGCTGTGTGGTGCTCTCCTTTCCGCCTAAATAACAACTCAAAAACACCACTCATGGTGAACGTGCGTTGGGTCTTACCGTAATAGGTGGTGCCCCAGCCGACAACCGTCGTCCTTCGTCCTGCAAACGTCTCCTTGCGCGTTGGCCCATCCGGCAGGCAGATTGGTATCACATACTTTGACTTTCTCGCTGGACGATCCAAAACCAAGACGGCGATGTCATTGTAGAAACCGATCCGGCTGAATTCCTTATGCGCGCGAATCTCGGTGACTTTAAACGTAACCGGGGCAGAGGGTTCATTGTCGCGCTTCAGGTCAATATCCCCCAGACGCACCGTGAACTGGTGCGGTGAGAATCTAAAAGTAAAAACAAATAAAAATGGGTTGAAAGAATATTTCGAGTGGGGTTTATACTGTCTTTGGCGTGAATCGCGCGTGCAATGCGCCGCTGTTAGGATATGCTTCGGGGAAATGAGCGTCCCACCGCACCAGAACTCCGTGCGGCGTGCGCCATGCAGGAAGATCGCTGCCATCCAGGGCCAGCGACCGGGGAGGGACTCCTCGCCGCCAACCACCCGGTATTTGGCGTTCTCCGGCTGGCCGCAGTCGGTGGCATCCACAATATTCCCCACCGGTGGTAATGGTGGCGGCGACGGGCTCACCGCATCCGGTGGCACGTATTGGTGCACTGGGCCGGCCGTTAACGCTGGCGGGATGATAATCGTGGAGGTTTCTTGTGCGGAACCCGACCGCGGGCAGCATACACCCGGCACAAAGAGGCTTTTGAAGCAGAGCGACTGCCGGAGATTGCTCAAGTTGAGCAGGAGTTGAGGGCAATCGCTGAGGTCGTCGCAGTACCCTTGTAAACCATCTGGAGTGGTGCATATCCTTGTGGTAACACTTGGTTCTGTGGTGCTGGTGGTGGTGCTCGCCGGCACCAAACCCACTTCTCGTACAAGCGGTGCGATGGAGTCGGTGACGTTGCGACCGAGGACGTTCTTGCTGATGGTGTAGATGGCTGCCGACGGCACGGAAGCAATTTCATCACCAGCGCCGCGTGTCATGTTCACTAGGTAACGACCGACCGTGTTGAGCGCACCAAGCGTCTCGGTGATCCGGAAGAAGGTCTCCGGGCGTAGATGGCGGCCTTCGTCATCGTCTTCCACCGGATACGAGGCGCGTTTCTCGGCTATGCGCGACGGTTGTGGGATGCGTATCCATCGAGGGGTTGGTGTGGCGGTGGCGTACCATGGTGGTAAGTAATCAGCACGTGTGCATTCCACAAGTAGCAATTTAACGAGTGCTGTTGAAAAAATATTATGTCATTTTTATTCGTAATTATTCAAATTAAATTGTCCTAGGTTGTCATTTAAAGTAAGTTATATAAAATTATTTAGGGCATTATCTAGAGCATAAACAACAATAATGTATAATTTTCTATGATTTGGTAGTCTAACGGAAGTAAGTATTGTTATAATAAATAGAAAAAAATTTATTTAAAAATCTTGACATAGACTTTTGGTGAAAGTGGATTGAATTCTATCGCTTGAAATCGGAATTTTGCGCATGTCCAAAAAACCAATGGCTTAAGTTAATTAACAATTAATGCTTTTTTAGATGTCACGCAGCGCAGTTGTGGAGCAGTTTCTTTTTTGCGCACTGCGTAGCTAATATCAATACCGCCTGAGAAATCGCATCACATCGGAAAACCCAGAAACCTACAAACAAGCGCAAACGCATAATGCGCAACGAAATCAAGCGATCGATCTGCATACAATCATTTGCACATTACAATGCTTCCTCGTTTCGATAAAAATCACTACCCAATGGACGTCGTGTTTATTTATAATATTATTCATGCGGCGAAGAAAGTGAGAATGGCCGCAGTGCTCGGAAACAAAACTAATTTCCAGTACAAGATGTACCTATGTGTTATAGCGTATGTATTACAGTGTCAAGGTAGTTGTCCGGCCTGTAGAGATTTTGAAGTCAACGATTTTTTTACTTTCACCCATCGCATACATCCGCTTGACGTAATGCGAGCGCGTCGTTCGTTCGCTGGGCCACGCAATATTCCACATTGAAATGCATCGCAGCAAAACGCTTACGATTACAAGACGTAAAGAGAACCACTTTGATTGATGTTTGCTTTCTTAAGCCGCCTATACGCTGCCAGCTAGTATACGCTGCTATCTAGTGAAAGTAATTGGACTTGTCGACAAGGTGAACCACTCTTCTCCTGCGTTGTTCTTCTTTATCTCGTGAAGGATGAAGAAGAACGCTGTTCAAGTTCTAATGCTTATCTTAGTTGGTTACTCAATTACATAATTGACATGTTCTTGGAAGGATTGTGCAAGATAGTCGTTTTGGGAAAACACAGCCACATAATTTCTCATTATATTCCAAGGAAAAACCCACATTGCTAAAGTTATTGACGGTATGAAACGGTATGAAACTTTCGACAAGCGTTCAAAAGCTTCAAATTTACGGAGCGATTGAGCGACAAAAAGCGACATTAAGTTGGCAAATGTGCTCGCGTTTTTTTAATACAATGCGTTGTTGACTGCGTGCGCATGTCAAGTTTCAAGTGCAGTAAATAAGGCGTGTGTGCGCGCGCCGCGTAACTTTCTCTATGACTAAGTGATATTTAACCGAGGTGTATTTTTGATGCGAGCATTGTTTAGAGCGCTCACGGAGATCTTCTCGCGATAAAACGATAAAAAAATTAATATATATTGTGCAAACAATTGCTTTTGCTTCCGATCGTCAGCAAGAAGAAAAAAAAAAACAGAAAAAGCGACCTTCCGATGATGATGAAGATTTCTCGATGGTCTATATTCTGTGCAATTTCCTCGTTCTCATTATATCGATATATCTCAAGAACGATTAAATTAAACGACGTGACAATTTGCAATATGAAGATGGATGAAATTATGATTTTAACGCTTTTTAACCCAGATCAGCAGGTCTTAAACGAAATGGTTAAAAAGTAGCTTTTCTACTGGTATAGTTAATCGTATGCAATAAAAATATTTTATGAATGAATGCGAAATTTCGATTTCTAATCATAAATGTTTTGCCTACGCATTTCTTCCTCCATCTTCTAAGGATATGTTTTATTTTAAAATTACACAAAATTAGGTTTTGAGAGAAGAAGTAGAAGAAGAAGGTTTTATTTAATTAAAAATAAAATTTAAATTATTTTGAGTACAACAATTATGGCGTAGATACGTACCAAAATATATAATCCAAATTTGCATATTGAATTTTAATTATTTACACACTTATATTACAAAA
>JARJDR010016356.1:0-13418 GCA_030264135.1 Myllaena sp. GC000078 | reverse complement strand
TGCTGTCGCAAAAAGAAGTAGTAATTTCGCACATAAATCAATTATTAAGTGGCCGTAAATACCTTGTGCAGTACCTTTGCTGGCGACATTGTCGATCGATATATTTATCCAAGATGGCGGATTGGTATCAATAGGATAGATCACACGTGGCAGACCGGAAGAGCAGCATTTTGGATGTGCCAAAAATAGATAATTATAGGTGAAGTGGGATAAGATCGCAAACGGGGCAAGATCAATATTGACCAATTTTATCCCAATTGTTCATCATTTTTTTAAAACTAAGGTTTAGAATGTAGCACTGATTTAGTACTAAGCTAACTGATTAGGTGCCTTCGATTTACAGGCAGATTTCTTCGTTTTCTATGCTTTGCAAAAGAAGACTACCTACATACTCAAGTTATCCTCAAGTTATTGATTATAAGTTCGATTTTTGAGCTGAATTTTGGTATGTATGAAAAAAAAAAGTTATACTTTATGCTCAAGAAAGAAATTCTGTTGAATACTTGATATTTTCTAAAAAATTCATTGGCGCGTTCATACCTCATATTTTGATTTTGCCGGGAAAGATCAGAACATGATAAGTTTATGGCGTATTCCGTACGAAATGATTGAAATATCTATAACTTTGGAATTAAATCACAGAATTTAATGGTGTAAAAGGCATTTTGTAAATGACAACAGCAGAATTCAGATTTGGCAACGTAATGCCAGGATATAGCTTTTAATTAGTTTTAATTGACCGCTAACGATCTTGCCCCATTCACAGGGGGCGTTCGCATCACCTGTTACGTCTTTTAAATCTGTGGAATAAAGGTACTCTATTCAATTTAAATTGTGATTTCCGTTAGTGGAAATTATAGAGAATTAACCGCACTTTACGACAATGCGAAGTTGGGGCAAATAGTTCAAACATAATAAAAAATCTATAATGTTAAAGTTGAACTTAGCAAAACCCGCTTAGATCTTACCCCACTTAACTTAATAATTTTCAAAGCGCGCGAGAATTTTTCACATTTGTTTCGCGGGCTATTTTTACGATCATTAGGTTAGCGGAAGCGCAGTTTGGCAGAGTCGAGAGGAGAGAAATTTATCACCTTTATTTTTATATGTATTGCCCTTTTATTTTCAAACGTTGTGTCGGGCGAGAAGTTTACGTCAGCGGTCAGATCGGTTATTTTCGGACATTTTGATTTATATTGATCTACTAGATAAATTGATTTATTCCTCTACTTTTTATTCTCGGTCTGAAAATCTTTATGAAATCATCTTTTATTGTAAGTAACTTAGGTAAGTAAATTTAATGATAATAATAATAACAATAAGGGTTAAAAAAGTGACGATTACGAATTGATTTTATGAACGCGCCACATAGCCATCAAGGAATAAATTACGTACGTAATGCGTATTGGTACCTACATACGACAACATTACCATCATCGTCAACCAACTCCCAACGATGATGGCGTCCCCCGCTTAAGACACGAAACAAGTTCGAAAGGCGAAGAAGTCGAAGCAGAAGAAGAAGAAGAAGTCGAAACCCACATGTTCATAAATACATCGCATTAAATTACTTACACACATTCAATATTTTTGTACTGTGCGGCCCCGGCATCAACATAATTCGAATGAATCGAACGAACCAAGCACGCCGCTTTCCGAGCATTCCGAGCGCAAACGTCGCATCATCCGGACCGAACGGACGAGAGATGTGAGACGTGCGAGGAAGGAATGACAGATATACACATACACAGCAACAGTCACAGGCGAAGAGAGATGCGGAGAGAGGTCAGTAAATTATGAAATTAGCATAAAAATCACATAAAGTCTAAATCCGGGCCTGCCAGCTGAGAGCTGAGAGCTGAGACTGAGGGACGGCGCACAAAAGGTGCGCGTAAATCACTCGCGCTTCGCTCCGAATTCGAGCGATTCCAAGCAATCAAGGCGTAATATTTGCGATTGCAATTGTTGCTCTTTCCCATGGCTCGTCGGTGCGGTGTCAATGCAACAAATTCAACGACAAGCTCTACCAAACCAAGTACAGGGGCAGCGAGAAAGAGAGAGATTGGATTATGTGCGGTGCCTGTCCATAAGTCATATTAAGACTATACAAAACTCGCAATAAATCTGTCAAAACGCGAACGGGGGGAGGAGGTTCGGCTGGCTGGTTGGGCTGCTGTTCGAAATCAACTCGACGACGACACAAATATTCCGAAGGGATCACGCACGTTCAATGGCCCTTCCGTCGTTGGCATCCGCCATCGGGTTTTTCGGGGGCCTTTGGTATGCCAATGCGTCGCCCATCAAAAGGTTGAATGCTTTTTGACCTCAAAAAAATTCACTCTTTCATCACAAAAAAAACCAAAATTTAATTATTTCCAATTTAAAATCAATCTAATTAATCACTACGTTAAAATTAAAAATATAA
Source organism: Myllaena sp. GC000078 (assembly GCA_030264135.1). Lineage (NCBI taxonomy): Eukaryota > Metazoa > Arthropoda > Insecta > Coleoptera > Staphylinidae > Myllaena > Myllaena sp. GC000078. Next base: position 10,993 of record JARJDR010016356.1, on the reverse strand, counting down.
TTACTCGTAAGAAAACGATAATTTTTAAAATTTAATTAACTACAATTGATTTAATTAATTAGTGTAAGTATCGATTGCCTACGACAATGACCATTGTTTACAGTTTTTTACAGTAATTTTAATACAAGCAAGAATGTTGCATAATTATTGCATTGATGATTATAATAAGACGTACGCAAAATAAAATGAAGAAATTACAGGTGACGCGCCGCACACGAAAAAAGAAAACGTTTTGTTTATCATTTAATTAAGCCACCCCGTGGCGTGGTCGGCTCTCAGCGAAGACCCTCACCTCACCTCTCCTCTCCGCATCAGGCGCTAATTAAAAGTAAAGTGCATTCTTGTCCTTGCGCCACGCTTCAGTCTTGCAAGCCGGTATGTGTCCGTCCCCAGGAGGGGAATCACTTCTTCTTTTTACTCGACAAACACTTTACATAGTTAACGATTGCCAATGTTGCCAATCAATGGACGAAATTTCAGCTGTCCAACACGCAAGCACGCACCGCACGATTAGTCGCATCTGCGCGCGCGCGCGTTCGCGACAATACACAACTTGTCAGGAATAAATCATTCCGGTGTGGGATTGAAGGGACGGACACGAACACGAAATGCCTACAGTTTGTATAAACCAGCGCTACTCGTAAATCTATTTATCTAGCGTTTGACACGCAGGGAGCGAATATTCCGCGGGCCTTTTGAATAGCTTTCCGCCAGCCAACTATTAATGTCTTTTCTTACTTATACTTAAGCATTGGAATGGAATTCAGGTTAATATCAAATCCCACACGCGCCCAAAATATATGTGATTAATTAAAAAAACACCTACTCGTGTAATTAATTAATTCATTTTGGATTAGACGAGATATGTCGAGAGCTGGAGAGAAATCGAAAGAAACAAATTTTGATGATGGTCATTGCCACATTTTATCTCAGAAATCAGAACATTAAAACGCGCGCGCAGGCGAGGCGCACTCTACAACTTGTTATAATCGCATCGCATGCAATACATTATCCTTCCAATAAAATATACGCGTTTTAAGCTCCACCCACCGCACTCCGCCTCCAACGGTTGTTCGCTACGTGAGGCGTGGCCTAAATCTACGGTCGACAGCTACCGCCGTCTATGAGCGAATAATTCACGCAATTATTACAGAAATCATGCAAAACAACACTAATTATGCTGAAATTCACGCGAAAATGATCCTGTTTAAGTAAGAAAATGCCAAGGAATGATTTTGGACGTGACGTTGACGTGATTGACGAGGACGCACGTGGTCCTCGCGTCAGGTACGATGCTTCGACGCAACATCAACAAACTTTGAGGTTATCTTTGAGAAAATCAGCAATTCAACTCTTTTAAGCTATTGTAATCATCAAATTGCCTTCCCTCAAGAAAGCTACACCAATTACTAGTGATACGAATGAGTGGTTTAACTTACCGATGGAGAATAATGAATTTTCGGAGGTTTTGAGTTGAGATTCAGAGCACCGTCACAACACTTGCTGCTGGACTGCTGAGGGGCATGGTGGGGTATTGTCGCGTAACTCACGCACGCGCGAGGCGGTGCATGCCGAGAGTACCGCCCACCTGTCACAGCGTGACCATGCGCCTGCTCTCACACACAAGTGTTCGGTGTGACGAGGGATGACATCGCTCCTCTCTTCTGCGACAACCAACGCATACGCATGCAGAGCGAGCCAAACATTCCCGCCGGTCGAGTGGCGACGCAGACGGAGCGATAGCGCAGCGCTGTGTGTGCGACGCGGATGGCATGCGTAGCGTCGTGACGCCGGCGCTTAGGTGGGGAGGCCGAGCACGACGCGCGCGGCGGCGGCGGTGGCGGCGGCGGTGGCGGCGGTTCGTGCCGGAATCGCGCGCGTCCTGTCAGTCATTCAGTCACCGGAGGACGTGCGAGCACGCAGGGACGGACGGACGGACGGACGGAACGAAACGCGAATCCGACGACGTCGCGGTGTGTGTGAGCGTGTGCCCTCGTCGATCGTCGTCGTCGTCGACCGCCGTCGTGGGCGCTAGTGAAATAATAAATAATTAGTGCACAACAGCAACAACACAATACAAGGTGGATTGCAATTAATTGTTGACCTGTGTGTTCTTCTGTGAATATTACCAGTGCATCACATCACCTGGTTTTCTTTTTGTGGGAAATTGATTATACTTGCATCGGTCTCGATGAGGGAGATTTGAGTGAATTTTGTGTGGCAGCGTGCAAGTCATGCTCGCGTGAAACGTGCGTGCGTGCGCGCGTGTGCCATCCCCAGCCGCCGCAATTCTGCTACAGCCGGCGAAGCGACAATCGCTTTTCCTGGGGCGGAGGAGGACGAGGAGGCCGACGACGACGACCAAGACGACGCCAGCCACCAGCAAGATGCCTCGCAGGAAACAGGATTGTCCGAAGCGCATGAAATGTAAGTGCACGCCGGTGCCGGCAAAACGTGGCGCGCACATTTTCCCCCGGCGCGACACGGTGAACTTGAAAACGAACGGCGTGAAACGTGGGGTGTTTGTGTGTTTTGGCGGCGGCAGCGGCGGCGGCGGTGGTGGTGGCCGCGTGGCGCGGTCGATATTGGTGGCGGTGTGAGTGTGCCACGCCGCCCAAGCCATTCATCCCCCTCGTACCTGGAAATCCAACGCGCAACGCGGTTTCAAATTTTTTCCAGTAGAGTAAATTACGCGGAATCGTGAATAAATGCAAAATGCAGCACGATTACCCGGAGAGGGCAAAATTCGGGGATTCGAAAGAGTTTAAAAGTCTTTTCGGAGAGCGCAAAGTTTGTCCCTTGACTTTCCACGCGCACACAAGACTTGTCCTATCTCACTTGAATGGTTGTTTAGAAAAGTCTTACGGGGTGGGATTTGCGTTTGCAACTTCGTCCCCGCGACTTATTGCTTCATAAAATTCGCGCCGGATTTTGAATACAAAGAGTCCCATTAGAACGTTTTGCCCATGCTCGTCTTCAGTACCTATTTACTTTTATCTATGCAAGACGAAAAAAAGTAGATGCGAATTTGTTTTGGTGTCTTGCTAACTTGACTCAAGTTGAAATCGATGACAAAAATTGCAATTGCAAAATGCGCAAAACAAGCAGCGTGCGGGCGCGCGTAAACAGACTGATGACCATTGTCATCGGTGACACCTGATATATTGAGCAATCAACCCCGAATTATCTCTTCGGCGAGAGCCCGCGCGAGCGCGCGCTGAAGCGTTGTTGCATGCACCGATAATGATTGCTCTCATTCGGTCGCCAGCGCGCGCATACACATACACACACGCACGTCCAGCGGGGGATGATTGATAGACCAGTCGCCACCGCCGGCCGGCAGGCCGGAAGTGCCATCCGTCTCCCACTCGTATCCTCCTCCTCCTCTTCCCGACCATCCAGCTCGCTCGCCATCCATCGCAAACGTTAAATATTTATTTAAAGCGCGCGCGCCTAGGTTCGTATTCGCATTCGAAATCAATTTGGCGCGGCAATACGTCAACTTTGGAGCTTGTGATAAGTGCATTTTCGGGCGGCCCGCGAGGGTTTGATGATGCAGGTGATGATGATGGTGAAAAATTCGGCGTCCGGCTGACGCAAAACTGATAATGCCCACAAATCATGCTTTCCGTCCGGCAGAGATATTCGCCGGCCAGAGAGGGGTTGCCCATTTTTTTTTACGCCCGCCACGCAATGTATGATTTTTCGGCCAACGTTTTGAGGAATTTATGTGACGCGTTGTTTGCGTTAATACACTCACCTCTTCCGTCTCTTCCTCCCCTACGTACGCGCTGTGGTTATAAATGTGTCGCATATGGACAAACGCAACGCAACGTCGAGGTGTGAAAATGGATGATTCATGGTTATTTAGTCTTCTTCAGTTTTGCGGCGAAATTGCTAAATTAAATATTGACAAAAATTCTAGCATATCGATAATTCTTAATTGGTCACATTCCACAGCGCCTTCCCGCGACAACCTGTTTGCAGATATAAATAGGATGCGCGCCGGCAATCGAGCTAAGTGAAGATTGCAGTTAACGGCGGCGATTAGAAAAATCCACTCTCGCGGTGGAGAAGAAGAAGCTCGCGCGTATATTTTAATTGCGAATCATTATCATATCGGTGCCTACCTCACTTTACCTATCTGGTAATATGTAAATGCCCATCGGCAACATGTTTGTATTAATTAAAGGCGCCTTAAGGTTACGGGGAGAGCCACGACAGAAAGATGGAGGAAGGCGCGCGCGCGCGAGCTTCAAAGTTATTTACCTTCATGGAGATTGATTCGTTTGTGTGCGTATGTGTATGTATGCGTGGCGCAAGTGCAGTGTATGCGTAAAAGGGGGTCATAAATCGCGAATCAAGGCCTCTTTATACCTCGACACTCCTCCTCGGCCCGTGTGTGTTGTGTGTGGCGTACTGGCTGGCTATCTTCGCCACGGCCGTCACCGACAACGACGACGACGACGATAAACCGGACTTGATTGACGGTCGTCGTCGTCGCGGTGGCGGCAACGGCGGCGGCAGCGGCTAAGATAAACCCCTCGAGACGCTTCTCCTTCTTCTGCTTCGTCTGCTTCTTCGTTTTCTTGCTTTTTCCCTCATCGACGATTCCAAAGATACACACAACGCAACTCTACAACAACTCTTTTGCATCCTATCGGTGATTTATGCATCGCACCGAAATCTTTTGTTTTGCGGCATAAAATTATCGGCAGTTGCTATAAGGGTGGAAAGGGGGAAGAGGGGATAGAGGACAGACAAAGGGTCAGGATGAAGTTAACGCATCGCATGGCAGTGAGCGGCAGTCCAGTCTATTTGCTCCTGTTTAGTATTAAACAGGGTGGCGGCGGCTGGCTGTCGAGGAGGACGAGGGAGGAGGAGGGGGAGAGTGATGAGAGCAAACGGTAACGACGTCCTGCGAATTGATGAAATTGGATGAAGCCGTCCAGGCGGGGGCGGCTTTCGAACAACAGATAAATCTAATTAAAACATCAAAGATGTATCCGTGACCGGACTAGTCCGCGTCGTCGTCGTCGTCGTCGTCGCCGTTGTCGTCGTTGTCGTTGTCGTTGTCGTTGTCGCGGCACCCATCCCACAGCCGTTGGTTGACCTCTCGCAACTCGGCGTGCGCGCGCTTACTTTAGTTATCCTTACAAATCCGTTGCGAGTGTGTTGTGTTTTGTGGATGTGTGTGCAACTCCACTTGCCACCCACCCAGGCGAGCAACTATGTCGTGGACGAAATCGAACGGTGCGGGCGGGCCGGTGGTGGCGGTGGCGAGCGCAGTCGGACGTCCAGGTCGCGTAGGGTGTGACAGGAGCAGTCGACGGACGGGAAGGAGGGAAGGAGGGAGGGAAGGAGGGCGAGATTGAAATGTCCTGTGACGTGCCGTCTGTCAGAGGCAGCAGGCAGGCAGGCAGGCCAGGCAGGGTGGGGAACGAGGGCAACTCGTGCGGCGCGGGGGTGGCGGGCTTGGTTGGGTGTTGTCGCGCTGGCCGCCCGCCCGACCGCCCGGGCGAGAGACGTCTTTTGACCTGGCCGATGGTGGCGTGTCGGGTTGTGTAGATGTAGGTGTGTGTGTGTGTGTGCATTGCTTTGAGCCACCGCCTCCAACGTCGACGTCGACGTCGACGTCGCCGCCGCCGTCGCCGCTCCACACAGACTGATCGATCGGCAGGCGACGCTGACGCTGACGCGAGACGGACAGCTCGTCGTCGGCGGCGACGGCGGTGGCGGTGGCAGTGGTGGCGGCTGGCGACTCTCTCGGGCGGCGGTGCTCGCGCGTGTGCGACACTTGCCGCCCCCCGTCATTCTAGGTCAGATGCACTCGCCAACCGCACGCACGCACCACCGAAATTAATTACCATTTCGGCGTTTTTGGGTTGATTTCAAAAAATTTCGGTCGCCGACCTTCCTGCTCCTGCTCCTCCTCGTCCTTTCTTCTCTCAGCGTCGTAAAAACATTTTATTACTCAATAATGGCGCTTCGATGATACAACGGCATGGGAGAAATGACAGGGTAGCGAGCACAAGCGGGCAGCACTCATCATCATTTTAATTTCAGCCGCTCGCGCTCGCGCTCGCCTGTGATTTATAAAATTGGCCATTGCGCGAGGAGATGACGAAGAAGATGAAGAAGAAGAAGAAGAGGTAGAAGAGGAAAAAACGCACTCTCTAATTTCGCGCATCCCCGGGTAATTGATTCCAATGTGCAAACCAATATTCGACCGGCCAGCCGAACGGCGCCGCAGTATTAATATTATTATAAGTTGAAATTTGAATGTAAAAAGCGCGTGAGCGAACGTTGAAGATGCATTGCGGACGAAGGTCAGGAGAGGGATAATTTTGCGTCATTATTTTTATTACCTTCGCCTTTGTCTCAAGACGGCGACAAGAGGATGATGGTGATGCTGCGAAAAGAATCCTTCACTCGGACCGACCTTTTAGTCTTTTAGTGCATTTTTTTTACAATATTACTTAACACTAATATGATAGAATTTATATTTTATTTATTTGGATATATTTACTTAGTTAATGTTATGAAACCAGTGTGGGAGGCAGAAGATAAGGAAGTTGCTTATCGGCGCGCAGAAGAGTGAAAAAGAGGCGCGGCTCGGAGTCGTTGAGATAAATTTTGGCGCCAACGCGCCGCGATTCGAATTCGTGCGCGAGCGAATAAACTTGCTGATTTACGACAAGAAGTCCACTTTGTCTCTTCGCTTTACCGGGGCGTGAGCGGGGTTGGGTAATATTCGGGCATGGAATTTATTTTTTTCTGCGGATATCATCAACCAAGTTGGAAAATGAAGCGTTTGGGTGAGAGGAGAGCGGGTGCGAACTCGGACGGACGGACGGACGGACGACAGCTTGATCGACCCGCGTCGTCGTCGTCGTCGTCGTCGTCGTCGCGAGAGCGCATCGGGTGCATTGTACCGATAATAGCCGGCCCCCCAATCCTCCTCCTCCTCTTCTCGTCTTCTCGCCGCCGCCCAGTACTCAAACGCACGAACACTTTCGGGTTCGATATCGGACAAATTTTGACATGCAGAAAAAAAAACGCTGCTAGATACCTATATTATTATTCATTAGGGAATAATTACAGAAGGGAACAATGCATTCATATGCGACATGCGGGCAATTATATCGTCTACATCCATCTCACCATTACCATTCCAAATTCTACATTTATTGAACTAGGTACAGCCAGTCAATTTATTCTATCCATGCGGCGATTACCAAGTACTTTGGATGGCTGTACTATTCGTATTATGTCTTCTGCCATCCATATGTCTCTATTAAAACGCCCAGAAAGGACCAGGCAACACATACACGTCTCAGGTGTGACTGATTTATGTCCAAACTGATGTATTACTATATACTATGCGGCATACGCACGACGATCGCGTGACATTCGACATTAAACTAATTGGTCTCGCCCGCGTCCCGCGCACACGCGCATGCATCCATTCCCCGTGTGTGTAATGCGGGGGTGCTGGTGCTGGGTGGGATATTGCATCCGTGTGCAGTCGGGGATCGTTACAACCCGCTTGTTTTCGGATTGATGATGTTTTCGGCGATGTCGCATTGCACATCGACGCCGAAGCGATTGCGATAGCCTAGTATTGCAAAACCACCCTCTCCCCCCCGCTGCCGCGAAATGAAACACGATTGATTTACACACCGGTGCCGCGCGGTGGTGCGGCGTTTTCGATTGACACCCGAATTCAAACAATTGCTTCGCGATTAATTCGATCGATTCGGAGTTACTTTTTTTTGCTCTCTGCCGTGCAATTGCTTTGAAATGGGTGGGCGGAAATTATCGAAGCAACTAATTAACGGCTTTCTATCCTTCTTCACAAGTCTTCTCCTTTTCGCATGTTCGACGATGAAGACGTTGGTTGCTGTCGTCGACGTCCAAGTCGACGTCGGGAAGTTTTAACTTGGAATTACTATAAGTTCAGCGTCCGGGGGTGACGACGCTGTGTCCACCACTGTGATTAAAGTTGTCACTCGAACGCGTCACGGACAGAGGAGGCATTCGATTTTTTGCCTCCTGCGGGGTTAAGAAAAAGTAAATGCAATAGTAAGTAAAAGCAAGTACTAAGTACGTACAAAATGAATACTGAGTCGAAGTGTGTATAAGAAGTAAGAAGCGTGTAATTTGTTTTCGTGCGCGCCTCGCCTGGCCTGTGGGTTTTATTGCGCGCATTTTTATTCGCAATTACCGAGGTTTAATTAAACGCGCGCGCGCGCTCGCGCTCGGTCGGTGCTTGTGTTTATGTTTGTTACATCGATGGCTATATATTATCATCGTTTATATGCATTCTTACCAACGCTGGACTTGTTAAATTACGCTAATACATTTTAAACATATACATAATGTATTAAATAAATGATGACGAACGTAACAATCGTATCTAGGTATCTAGGATTTGGCGACTTAATTAGACTCACGCTGTCAATGGTCAATGTTTAACGTTTTCATTAAACGATCATATATGAACGCAACAGAAGACGAAGAAGAAGAAGAAGATTCTTTAACATTTGCTTCATTAGTTGGTCTGGCCGCCAGCTGAAATGATTTTCTGCAATTAGTGATTTTATCGCAACCGTCCAAAGTTTCGCTCGTAAAATGCCCATACTCGCACTCCCTAAGTTGGAGTGCGAGTAAATCTTACGGATATGAATTTAATAATAATTTATTTTAACGCTTCGACAAACACACACGGCATGGGCATATTTTTCGTTTGTCGGGTGAAAAACGATGCTTTTAATACTCGGACTATGGCGATTTATGCAATAACAAAACAAACCCTCCCAGCAGCAGCAGCTGTAGCAGACGAATGTATTTTTGTCGGCCGATGATAAACCAAACACCTTCCAAACAATACATTCGCTATGACGGTTCGATGCGAAACTAAACCGCAATATTTATACCCCTACTATCTATGCGCTTTGCAAAAGCACTTGTGTGCGCTTGTCACCACACCTATCGCACATCGTTTTCTACACCAGCAGGCAAGGCAGGCAGGCAGGCAGTAAGCGTTAAAAAGCAAGCATCCACTATTCATCCCATTGTTCGTCGTGCGTGGTGTTCATTTCTTTCCGACCATGCCAACAGACTGCTCATCAAGTGAAACGCTGACAACCACCACCGGCATCGCGCGCGAATAAAACGATAGTGTATAGTCTGAGTATTGTCCATGGAAAAACTACAATGTCTGTTGGCCATCGTTGGACATCGGGCATATATTCAGTGCGCGGTTATGAATTGGGAAAAAAGTTGTTTGCGCGCGCCGAATCGATTGATTTACACTGCGATTTTACGATTGCACCTGTGCGTACGAGTATATGCATGCGCTTGAAATAAAATCGGTCGTTGTGGGTTTTTGTTTGAATGTGTACACCAACACATATACCTCATCAAGTATTAATCCGGGAGACGAACGGACGGGACGGTAGCGCGCAGCCATGTGTAGGTGGACCATAACTCGCCCGTTACCAGATCGTAAACTCCCGGCGTTACGACCTTAGCCATTGCAAACTTATTTCCAATACGCGAGACATTTTCTTGTCCTTGCTGCGATTTTTTCCGGGATGTCCTTTGAATCAAGTGGTGGTTGGTCATCTTATCACGTTTTACGACAACCAACCAAACCACCCCTAGTGTGATGTTGCTGCTCGATAAATGTTAATACCTCAATATGCAGTATATCCTACTGGGCTGCGGTTCATTAGATACTGGGGATGCTGGGGATGCTCTCACGAGGAGGAGGACTAAATAAATAATTGGCAGCAGAGCCACCCCGCCGGATGCGAGTGCGTTTCGCCGGGCAACTGGTTTGCTTTTACGAGCCGAGCAGGTTCGACATTAATCATGTCGTTTTATAAATCAGCAGCCTGCATGGTGGAAGTCTATGCTAATCGCGATCGCGCCTCAATAACAACAGCATGCAAGGAGGTTATATCTTGATCGGTCAGCAGCGGGGCAATTTCGCTGTGGCGTCTCAGGTTTTCAGGTGTACCGTTGCATCCGTCCGCATTTTTATGACCGCTCGTAAATTATGCGCGAAACAATACGCGCGCGCGCGGCCATGTTGCGTTCCTACCAACCATACAAGGGAGGGAATTTATATAAATCGCCGCAGTGGGACTCTTTTCCGTCAAACGTCAATTAAAACGCATTCCCCAACATTATTATTTATGGATGCGTCGATATTTGCATGGAGGAAAAGGGCGCGCGCTGATTGACGATCGGCTAGCACGCGAATCATTGTTGAAAATGTGAAATATTCTATTGCATTCCTCATCCAGCACATTCAACACATGATGCTAGTTTTCGTTGGGTGTAGTGGTAGCATTTTTTATCGCATGGTAATAGATTCGTATGCATAATGATATTTCGTTAATGTTGAATGTTTACGATTATGGCGGGCGGCTACCAACTAACTCTGCCCGCCCGCGGTATAAACATAAACATTCGCAACTATGTTAAGTGTCAGTTAACACCCAATGGCGCGTCAAAAAAGCGTTTTTTATTCGATTCCCTCGCTCGGAATCATAGTCGACGTCATCTTATTGATGCGTCCATTACTTACTTATTCTTGCAGCCGATATTGAGATAAAACTGAAGAAATATGAATTAAATAATTTATTAACGTCCTTTCTCTCTCCTCCTTTCTCTCGTCGTGTTGTTAAGGCGTGGGCGGAGATGATGCGTTTTCGAATTCGTCCATCCACCCACGCCGGCCGCCACACCGCTACGAAACAATCGAAAATCGTGATCGTGTAGAAAATGAACAATGATTTTATGCTTAGTTTTATTAAATTAATTGCCGGCAAATTGATTCCCGAAAGTTACAACTCCATCTTCTTCTTCTTCTTCTTCTTCTTCTTCTTCTTCGACTCGTATTGTTAATTTATTTATTTATTTATTGATGGCATGCATAACATGCGTATGGGTTCTACCATACTCGTACATCGTTATGTAT
>JARJDR010016324.1:0-12629 GCA_030264135.1 Myllaena sp. GC000078 | reverse complement strand
ACCATTCCACCCCCGGCAATAACGATATCATAATGTTTTGTACCTGGGGGTGGCGTTGATGATGGTGGTTGAACATTTGCTGTGCATAGGCATTTGTGCGATACACGTTGGAATTTAATTAGGGGATGGCGGAGAAATTTCGGCAGCCGGGTGTAATTCATAATTGTGAAGGGCAATGACAATTTTTCAGTAATTCACTTAACTTCTTCTCGAAGAGCATGCGGCAAACAGAAATATCAGCAACACAAAATCAAAACATTAAATAAGGTTATGTTTTTGTTAGTGGGAGCAAGTGGGGTGGTGGGGCAGGGGAGTTACCGAAAACAATCGAAACGGTTTTGCTTTAACAAACTCGTTAAAAAAGTGCATTAGCAATTTAACTTATACGTGAAGAAGTTGTAATAGCAAATTAATTCATACATGCATGACTTTAAATATAACTAACTGTTAAATATGCTCTAAACCACTGCACTATCAATTATCAACTATCTATCTATATTTCTATCAACTAATTCGCGCACGACTCAAACACTTATCTACGGGGCGACGAGGTTCGGCGGCAAGTGAGGAATGTGATACTTTAAACGCCAACAGACTACCTGGTTTTATCTGTTTAATTGTCGTATAAAAAAACACATAGACTCATAAAGACACAGAACAACTCAACGCCTCTCATTGAGTTATATAAATGTTATTATAGACCTCAACGACGCCTCTACAATTTCGCACTCAACTGATAATTCATCAATACTCAAACCACTCAACCCGGCGCACTCTCGTATTTTCGGTCCTCGAAAGCAGTGTTTCTCAACGTTTATCGGTTCGCGGAACACTTACTCAAAAACTATAAAAACTATTCCAAGTTTGAATTATTTTTTTGTTTCCAGATAGATAACTTACTAACACCAGTCATCGAAACTAAACATAAATAATTAATAGACTTAAATTAAGGTAGATATAACATCAATAACCCATTGATAAATGTAATATCTTTAATGTTTCTTACTAAAGGTTTCTATACTAAATATATCTGAAGAAGGTCCGAAACTAGTAATAATTACAAGAAGATTTAATACATTAGACCAGNACCAGGGGTCGGCAAAGTCATTGATCCAAAGAGCCAAATATTGGTAAAACAGTGTTAAAATGTGATCCGGAGAGCCAATTTTAGTTTGACCGGAGGGGTGGGGGAGGTATGTTCTATATATTTTCAATTGGTTGTTTTTTTGGCCCAGCACATTGAAAGAGCCACGAAAATTTCGCAAAGAGCCACAAATGGCTCGCGAGCCATGGTTTGCCGACCCCTGGGCTAGACTGTTTCGCAATCCAGCGTGACGAACGTGACGCGTTTATTCATACAAGTAAATGGCGCGACATTGAGTGGGCGGCGGGCGGGCGTGTAGGTGCGTCGCCCTCCCGATAAGCAGAGCGCAAACAGACCGGGCGAACGAGCGGGTGTTTTAAGCGCCGTCACATATATTGGGCTAGACGTCTGTGCTGTGGGTGCGTGCTCTTGCTGTGGCTGCTGCACCACCCGACGACGTCTGGCCCAGGGTCGCGCCGCCGCCGCCGCCCCAAAACGCGGCCAGGAGTCGCAAAAGGCAATGAACGCAACGCAACCGCCCTCCTCCAAGTCTCCTTGAGATTTGTCCATCCACAGCCACGCGAAGTGGGCGGCGTATGCAGTCACTGACATCGGGCGCGCGCGAAGGGGTTGGGGGTTGGGAGCGCCCGCCGTGCAAAAAGTTGCGCATAAAAAATGACGCGTCTATGGTGCGCCTATTATTACGTCCCGCCGGCGGCGGTGGTGGTGGTGGCGGTATTTTTCGTCAATAACTCCGGCTTTTTTAATTGTTTGGATCGCAGCCGGCTAACAGTAAGCGGAGAGGTAAACGCGCGCATAAAAATACCAAATTATGATTAAAATATCGCAACGCGAGCAAGCAAGCGCAACGCAATCGAAAGTTCTCCGATCCATTCGTACGATTTCACCCGATTTTGTTTTGTGTATAGGTAATGGATGTCTAGACGCTTTTATAATAAACAAATTTGTGTATGACTCTCTCTCTGCGGCGTACATGAACTTGCGATAAATTGTATGTAATAAATCGCGTGTGTGTAGCGAACGGAACGCTCTGTTTGTCTCGTCTACCTCAAGCGACAGACAATAATTACCCCTTAATAAAGTTTCATTAATTGATTTTTGTTACAAACTATTGAATACTTGAATACTTTATGTAAGTATGTATTCACTTTTTTTGGGCATTTATACTTGAGATGTAGATATATGCGTCGTTTCCAGATTGTTTTTTTGTAGGCTACTAGGTCAAGAATACGCGCATTACTCGCAGAATGAAATTGCCCAATTTCGTGACTAGTTCGCTGATTCACGCATGTAAATGCGCGCCGCAGCCGGAGATTTTGGCATTAATGTGCTAATTGATTGCATTCGTTTTTGCAGACATGTCGTGGGCCGGCACATCGCCGGGCGGCAGCAGCAGCAGTAGCAGTGCGTCGTCGTGGCGCCTGTCGCCGTCGCCGCCGCCGCGAGAGGCCAGCACGCCACCGCCAGCGCCAGCGTCGGCGCCGGTGCCACTGTCCTCCAGCACCGGCTCCGATGAGGGGATCGTCCTGGATTATCCGGACGATATACCGCGCAAGAAAAAGGTGAGTAGTCGCCGCCGCCGCTGCCGCAGGCGGCAAACATTAAAACCGCAATAATATGTGCTTTTTGCAACTCTCGTCAACAAACGTCGGCGGGTTTATTGTCATGGGCGATATGATTGATATGCTTACGAACCAACCGAATGGTGAAAGTGAATGCGAATATTGGGCGAAGGTCGTTGCAAGGAAAGGGAATTTCTCTTTTTCGCTCGAAAACCACATTTTTGCAATTATCATCGGGCGAGAGAGAAATAATATTCCAATACGCCAAACATCATGCAGGTGTTATATAAATGGTGTGCCAACTCTGAACAGGACAACTCTATACGAACGACAACAAACACTTTCGAATATGCAGTCGAGTGTGGTAGCTTTAATTGGTAGGCCTGCCGAGTTTGATGACGCAATGGCAGTACGCTGCGGCGGTTGATAATTTAATATCGCCTATCTGCACGCGCGCGGTCTGCGATTTTTTCTCTCCCTCTACACGACGCGTTTACTTACATTCACCTGATTTGCATAAGTAGCGATTCGTTGAGTTTTTATTCGTCCTCGTTGCGCCGAGCAGCGAGGTATTTTGCTTTCGACCGAAAGTTGCCGCACGACGGCGACCGGCGACCAGCGTAACATTTACACGCTGCGCCCGCGATCAATAATATCGAATCAAATCGAGCTCGACGCGATAAGTCGGGTGTTATTATCAGCCGGCCGGTCGGCTAACCGACGAAATGTTGACGTAGGAATATATGCGGCGCGGCTGTTTCCATGTGCAATATGGCATTATTACCAGTCGGGGAAAAATGCACCGTACATAAAATTAATTCGGAACAGCCATTAAGCCGCGGCCGGTTTTTTCGCTTTATCGTGGGGGCTAATGGTTGTGCGAGCGTGACACTGAATCTAACAATAAACATATTGCACTTGGCAACAAGCGTTCGCGAGTGCCACGCAAACATATACATACCTATGCATCGAAACTCGAAACTATTAGCGTTAGCAACCGGTGTGCGCCGCACACACACACACACACACACACCAACGCACATTCGGCATCCGTCTTACTCGCGAATCCTCGTAAAAAACGGCATTGGCGTGTTCGCGATTACGTGAACATAAGCTATGCATGATGATGATGATGACGTGTGCTGTACAGATTCAACACGGATTGTTATGAATTTGGCATCTACACACCATGACCTTCGAAACTAAATTTACAGTTGCGCCATTGCTCATCGCCATCGCGTTTCGTATGTACCTAAACTTAAGCATTATACGAGCGAACAGTTATTTACAAGAGTAAAATTCACAAATTATTATGCAATTTGCTTGAAAACGAAATCAACAAATACAATATGTAAATGGCTAAACAATCAACAGTGAGGTTGCGTGCACAAGGAGGAAGCGCAGCGCAAAATAAAAACGCGATGCGCCGGAGATGACCGAGGCCGAAGGCGGCGGCGCGGTGGTTGCGTTTCAAGGCGAAAAAGTCGGCACGTGTACGTCCCGTTTTCGCACTGCGCATGTGTGTGCAATATGCCCGCGCGCGCAACGTGTACGTATATAGTCATCGGCGGGTGCACACGACCGCCGCGCGCTTGCATTGCATTCGCGCGGCTCGCGGAAGGCTAGCCAGCGCGGCGTTCGTTGTGTTATTCGCCGGCCAACAACAGTTTCGCTCGTGCGAGATGCAACTTCAATGCCAAGCCAACTAACTAACTATCTGACTACCACCGGCGCAAACCCCACTAATAATCGCGTCTATGCACAGCGTCTTAATAACTGCAATCGATGGCTGTGTAGGTGGTTGGTTGGTTGGCTTTCGCGCATTTCGCGCAGGCGCACGATTCGGATGCAGCGTGTGGAGTCAAGGTCGACCTCGGCGCGTGCGAAATGTAATAACGATGCGCCAAAAACCATACATACTTACACGCAGGCAGATATTGGGTATACGTACACATGAATAATGCTAGCTAGCAATGTAACAATATTCCACTGGAATGATGGATAAATGCCATATTGTCATGACGAAATTTACCAACTTGAGAATTAATTAAAATAAACACTGTATTTATATTGTTTCTTTCAATTGCGCAGATATTTAGCATGATGAGGAAAGCCGGTTGGCCGAACGGCAGTGACGTTTGTTAATTAAAATTTAATGAACGTACGTATTAATTATAGTAATGTGCGCAAACTGGGCGATCGTGGAAGAAAACGGCGCGCATCTCGTACAGGTGTTGAATGCCCAAACAATAAGCTTTGTTTTTATCGGCGTGCACACATCAATCTTTAATGATGTGCATACGCACGGTGCAATTAACATCAAGTTTTATTTATTGCAAAAGGTCGATAAACGTTACATTTGCGCGCGTGCCTGCTCGGTTTGTATGCATTATGCACGGCAAACATGTCGACGCCTTGAAATTAAATACCTACCTAAGTGTTTGTGCATAAAACCTGAAACAATATCTTCCAGTTTGTTCGTCGTTCGACGTGTGGAGTATTTTTATTTGTTAAATGCAATCCAGTCCAACGACATATGGTTGATCATCCGCTTTTGCGCAGTCTCGCGACGTCGCGCGCGCACAATCGCAATGAACTTAAACTTCCAACACACGCACGCGCATGCTGCGCGTACGTACATTAATCGCTGGTTGCGTCACTCTCTCTCGAGATCGCCGCATATGAGATGATTAGTCGCATTAAATTGACAGCGACGAGGTTCGTTAACCTTCAGAATCTCGCGCTGCTGTGTGCCGCGGAAAACGCTCAATTAAACAAATGCCGTGGCGAAAAAATTGCTTCGAATGTGCGTTCTTATTCAAATCATCGAAATCGTTTCGTTTTTTTTTACGCATGACAAACAATGAATGAATAGCGCATTGGTACTGGGTGATGTTACACAACACAACGGTTTTGCGTGGAAAGCGCAAATTGTTGGCGTACGTCATCAACTACGGGAATTTCTTCGCGTTGAGTCATCCCATAGGTCCGGCCGGCGGTTCGTGGCAGAATGGTTTCGTAGAATGTTATCAGCGATTTTCGGCGAAGGTACTTACGCATTCGGAATACGGTAGTATCCGTTTACGGGAAATTATCGACTCGCTTCGCGGAATTCGCCGCGTTGCGTTGCTGCGAACCGTGCCATATGATTCACTTCACGCCTGTGTGTCATTTATTTATGTTATAATTTCATTGAATTTAAATGGAAACAACGTCGGGTACCGTGTGTATGTGTAAGTGAGTTGCATGGGAAATGCGGGGATTATTGTTTGTTTGTTTGTATGTTTGATATGTATTTATGCTTATTTTTATTATCTAAACGGTGCACATACCCGTCGCCGGTGTTGCACTCGTTTCGCGCGCGTTCGCGCTACGCATTTATAAATAACGCTCCGCATTCTGGACCGGATCCAACGGAATTGTCTCGCTTGTTGCCCTGCGACACAAGCGCACACACGGCACGCGCAGCTTTCGATAATTAACTACATTTGCAATTATGTCATTGTTGCATAACAAGTGCGCTAAGCTATTCACAGCCCAACGTTGATTTTATTATCATGTGGCGAAGTCAACTATTGCACTTCCCATTTCTTAATTATCGACTGGATTGACGCTAATGTGAGTTATAAATAACCGTTTTTAGCGCTGCTGAAGAAAGGTTTCGTTTAGTCCTGGCGTTGCGTCAAGGACAAAGCAAATCATAGGGGTGGTGGTGGTGGTGGTGGTGCATCGCCGCAGCAAGCACCCATGCGTGGGGGGGGAAGTGGGGCGGCGCGTTTAAGGCCAAACTTGGGGCATGCACGTGGCGCGCGTTTGTATATAAACATATTGATCGGTTCGGCGGTGGCGGTGGTGGCGGCGGCGGCGGCGCCTGCCGAGCGGGGCCGGCCGGCCGGCCATCTTCATGACGTCATGGCCTAGTTTGGACGACAACGACGACAACCGCGGGTCGACCTCGTGTGCGCGCTTCTCTCGCTCTCGCT
Organism: Myllaena sp. GC000078; assembly: GCA_030264135.1. Classification (NCBI taxonomy): domain Eukaryota; kingdom Metazoa; phylum Arthropoda; class Insecta; order Coleoptera; family Staphylinidae; genus Myllaena; species Myllaena sp. GC000078. The sequence goes on along the minus strand of JARJDR010016324.1, from coordinate 5,979 downwards.
GCCGCCGCCGTCGCCGCCGCCGGCCGGTGCGGCGTGCGCCCTCGATAACAACTCGCTGGCGCGCTCAGTGCGTGCGCTTCTGCGTATCATCTCCTCTCCTATACATACGAGTACGCATTGAGTGTACGCACACACCCTCGTTGACACGACCGTGGCCTAGCCCGGCTGCGGGGGTGGCCGCGCGCAAGTGGAGCAAAGCGGAAGTTGCAGCGCGCTCGCATATTATTTTATTTTGCGAATTTTTGCGACCCGCATGTTCGCTACATAGGATTGCAATTCGACACTAAGTATAAGATTTCATCCACCACCGCGCACGCATGTCACGTGCGTGACTGGCGCTCGTTTAATTATAAAATCGGAAATTGAACTTTGCTCTCCAGCATTATGAATATATTATGGCGAACACAGCGAGCGCAATACAGAGTATATCGAGGAGGAGCGGCGTAGGATATATTTGTGAGTGCGGCCGGCCGGTGGCCGGTGGTCCCTTTGGTAGCGCAACTAAACATACGTTGAATGGAATTATTAGGAAACAAAAGAATCGCGTCCTATCGCGTGTCAATAACCCTACCGCCTAGTGAGGAGTGTGTGTGTATGCACGCCGAGTATAGCTGCTGTGTATCGCAGAACATCACGTTTTACAGTATGACAATTGCTTAGCCTTTGTCCTAGGAATCTTTTTCGACTTGCAGTAGCCGGCACAGCAGTCCGTCGACACCATTTTACTCCGCTGGGCAACACTGGATAATCATTTTAATTGCAGATTTTCTGGGATACCAAACAACTAACCGGAAAAGTAAACATACGCATTGCGCGGGCATTAATGTAATTCATACGCGTAATAGTCGGATCTATTTCCGTGCGAATTCTCCGCCCTCGTAAACTAGAGTCGCGGCGCGCGATCGACACACAATGCAATTTCGTAGCGCACAGCTGCGCTCGGTAATAGCCTCCCTCATATTCAATAGAGTAAGGAATAGGAAGTGGTAGCGCCTATCTGATTTCAAAGACAAAGGGCGTTTGTTTTATTTAATATGTAATACCCAGTTTGGTTGCGGCTGACGCACTTATCAGCGAAGCGAAATGCAATCCTTTGTTTGCGGCAGCCAGTGATTGTTTTCTAATTCGCTTAAAGCATGCGTTATGATCGAAATAAACTCTTGTTTTTGTTGGTTTACACACCAGCAGCGGCGGCAGGCTGGTGATTTTAGGTCAGCACTGCAGCAAACACACGCGCGGCGCGACCGCGGTGGAGGAGGAGCGCGGCGAAGACGCTGAACGAACGGCATCCGCGGTTCGGAAGCCGTGCGCGTGCGCCGGCGCCGCAGCAGCGCAACAATGCATTGGTCTCTTCGGTCGGGCCCACCGCGTGGTGTTCGCGTCTTTGTCGCCCAAGTTTCGCCGCGAATCGATAGCTCTCATATAAACAAAGGAGCGCGTGGCGCAGCGCAACGCAACGCAACGCGCTCGTTGTCGTCGCCATGGCGACGTGTAAACAGTGATTATGTAAATTGGTAGCATTCGACTGCAACACGAAAAATGATATGCATGGCGGGCTTCCGGGACTTCCTCCAAAGGGTGATATGCGAACAAACGTGGGCATAAAGGATTCCGCTCCACTGCACACACTGCGTCAGCCAGTAATAATGATTCGTCCGCGAGCGCATGATCGGTGTTGAAAGATGAACCAAATCGGATTTGCCTATTTTACTACACTATACTTGGCATCGCCGGTTTAGGATAACTCTGTCGGGGTAGGAGTATTTTCACGCGGAGCGTCGCGTCGCGGTTTCTCCATGACAGTGCGCGCAGGCCGCTCTCGCTGGCGCTGCACATGCCAGCTGCAGCGGGGGCAAGGCGCAGTAGTTGGCGCGAGGACATTGCCCCCAATGTTTACATCGCGGACGGCGTCGTACTTTTAAATACATACGATACGCATACATGTGCAGTACACGCATCTCTATATGAGAGGGCATGTCATACATACGCAATGTACTTCGCAACGGATGCGTGTGTGCAAATTTCTTCTAATAATTATTGCAAGTCATACGGAAAGGGGTTCAGAGTGTTCTCTTGCTGTGACTCAAAGAAGTACGAAAGTAAAACAAAAATCACGGGCATGTGAAGGACGAATGAAGGAACCGGTAACACGCGTAGCCAGCCTCTACGATCGGCATCGGTTGGCAACATCCACACTATTATATCGTGGTTGAGGAATCTAGTGCTGGATGGAAAAAGTCAAGAACTCGCGCGGCCGCCAGCCAGCAGCAGCGGCAACAGCACGCCCAATGGCGGTCGTCGTCGACGCCAATCCACAAGAAGAACGCGATGACTACTATTCTAGTACAATGAACTTGTTAGGTTCAACAGGTAGTATTAGCCGCGCGCTGCTCTCGCGTAGCTACGCCGAGCCCTCTTTCGATTTCGGTTTCCCCCTTGTCTGTCTCTACCGCGGCCAGCTGAAAGATTCACCTCGTGTGTATTATTATTGTTGTCGTCTCCTCGCATTTAAATAGACCGACAATTTCTATAAAAACCGTGCGTGGGAGGCCCCAAAAACTCCGCAGCGAATGAAAGAAACATGTTTCGGATCGGTGTTGTTATTGTTGTTGGGAAAGAGCTAACAACTACAGTACAGATGGGCGCAGAAGGGAATAATGTATGCCTACTTGCTGCCTACAAACTGATCTTCGCTGCTAGGCAACGCAACACGATATCCTATGGGGCCGGCGGCCCTATGTGCATTGCCCCCTGTGCTCTGTGTATATAATGCGCGCTTCTTTGGAGGGGTGGATTTTGAATTAGGAGCCTAGTCTCTGAAACGACGACGACGACGACGACCGTGACTGCGTCGTAGGGGGGAATGCACTCGCGGACAACTTGTTCTCCGCCGGCTGGCGCGCTCTTCGTCGCGCGCGGCGTATGCGAGCGAGTTAGCAAGACAACAATGAACAGCTGATCAGCGTGCAGTTTGCGGCTGCAAGCGTTCTCGGGATCATTGGAATTCTCCTTCCTTGCTCGACGACGACGACGACGACGACGCACCTTGCATGCGATGCGCACACAAACAGAACACACGCGACTTGCCAACTGGTTGCTAGCCGCCTGGGATGGTGGAGGGATGGGAGAACAAAGAAAACGCGTTTCGGTTTTGATGCGTAGTTGATTCTGGTTTATGCTCGATGCCCGAGAATAATCAGCTGTTTGCTGCGAAATTCTTTTTCGCTGTTATTGAACTGTATGCGAAATTCTATGAATTGCGTTTTATTTATCAATAGTCATTATTTGCTTTTATTTTGTTACAGACGATGTCGTGCACGCTCTATCAGTGCACGTTCAAGCAATGCGGCCTTGTGACGCACGTCGAGGAGCAGATGAAAGAGCACATTCGCAATGAACACTTGAAGTGAGTTTTCATGCAATCAGCTATAATACATATCTATTACTACTTTGACATTCTTAACGTCTGAAAAAGTTGAGCGAGAGAAAATGAACATTCTAATGTTTTTTTTTGTGTGTGTGTTTTGTGTCTTTGATTCATTCAGATCGGCTGGCATGATGATCTCCGAACACGAGGAGGAGTTCTATTACGTGGACCTGGAGATGAGCAGCAAGATGCCGTCCGTGCAGCCCATCCAACAGCCGCAGCCGACGCTGTCGCATCGCGATATGGCGCGCCCCCCGCACGAGGACCCCGAATATCAGCGGCAGTTCGTCGGCTCGCTGCGCCAGCAGATTTATTCGGGCCCCATCGCCATCCCGCAGTCGCCGCACAAGCTGATGAAGCTGTCGCCGCGACCGCACAGCCCCAAGGCGCCCGTCTCACCGCGGCGGGTGCGCGGCGAGAACAAGAAGTGCCGCAAGGTGTACGGCATGGAGCATCGCGAGCAGTGGTGCACGCAATGCAAGTGGAAGAAGGCGTGCACGCGCTTCGGCGACTAGAACAAGACGGTGCCGAGGCGGCTGAAAGTTATAAAAATCCAACTAAACATCTAACTTAATGTGTCCGTTTTTTTGTTGCGATACCGAGGAGGACGCGCACGTGGAGGAGAAAGAGGTGCGAAAATAACACAAGACTGTCGTTTGTAAACATCGGCCCAGCACTGACAATGAAGCACTAACAGATGATGATGATGATGATGATAATGAACTGACGTCGTCGCGGTTTTGAATGAAAGGCACCGACAAGACATTCGGTTACGTATTTATGAAGTGCGCCATTTACACAACGTTTCAAAAAGAGATAAAAACATTTGTTGCTAGTCGTAAAACAAAAACAATAAACTTAATTAATTGTCGAGAATATTATATAGAAGAGTATGTATACACATTATATATAAAACATATATAAAGTTTTACAAAAATTTAAATTAATGTTATTATTTTACATGAAGCTGTAATGTCGATACTAAAGTAAGGAACATTTATTAATTGCGTTAAGTATTTAGTGATATACTATGATGGAAAACAACAAACCGATATATATGCACGAAACTAATTATGACGACGATGATACGCATCGTAATTGTTACCATGTAGAAATTAAATCGTCTTCGTTTGCGCCGCCTTCTATGTCGCATCGAAGTCGATCGACGCACGAACAAAACGAAGGGAGCGGTTTCACAAAGAAAGTAATCATCTCATTGAGACATCGTATGACTTTAAATTAACTGCCAAAAACGATTTCTACATACATACAAATGGGTGTGTATACCTATAATATAGAAAACGAAAAGAAAAACAAAACATTAACTAACACTGGAAAGGAAGGCGGAAATCGCTGGCTTTTTGCTGCAGTTGATTTCCTTTGTTTTCGTATACATAGCTGACGAGCGAATATTGATTGGCGTTTCTCAATAGATTATATGGAGCGCAGGTGGTGATTAAGAAAGATGATGATGATACATACATGTTATTTAAGATTCACAGAGTATGCCGTCTTGTTAAAATAAATCTTGTCCTATTCTTTTTCTTTGATAACTTTTGAAATCCACTCTCTTACTGGAGGACGCATCGATGAAAATTAAAGGCAAATAAGAACAGTTTTAGCATTAAACCTTGTGTAGATATCATATACATACCGCTATGATTTCAAATGGATTATTATAGAATAAAACGTATTTTAAGCAAATGGGTATTTCAAATATTTATTCTGTCATATCCTGCAGCATAAATGAAACTACGATTTTACGATTTGAGATACCCTTCACGCGGAGACATATATTACCATATTTAGATCTCAGAAACGTAAGAAAAGTACAATATTTCTAATAAATAAGCGAAGTAATTGGTACATATTAAATTTATATACAATCTAGATAAAGAATACATATAGTTATCTACACGTACATATTACATGTAATTAATTAAAAGCATACATCTATGGAGGAGATTTGAATATATAAATAGTAATACGAACATTACTCGGATACGAATATTTCATGAAATCTTAAGCTGTGTAATCATCTTCGTTACTTTATTTTTTGCCGCGGCTGGAAGGAGTTCATACACCGAGATCATTATGCAATATTACGTTGAAATTACACATGTACTCATGTACCTATTTAAGAAACATTTCACCTCTGCTGCGTATAATAAAAACGATGTTTCAAACTACTACGATTGATTAGATAACTAAAGATGTGTTGATGTTATTGGATAGGCATGCAGTTCATAAGAATAAAATACTAATTACTCGTTTACAGTACGAGCAGGCGTTACGTGTGCGTTCCATGAAGGTAGAAAATAAGACAATTAGAAACTATGATAAGCAGCGAGAATCTATGAGCAAAACGAAATTATGAAAGATATCATGAACAAAAGTTTCTGTTTGAATTCCAACCACCTACTGCCTAAAAGACATACAGTAGAGCGTCGATATAACGAAGCAATTGGGACCGGACCCCCTTCGGATTATCGAATTCTTCGAATTATCGAACACACATATAAAATGCTTAGCGAATGACAGCAGTAAACTAT
>JARJDR010016322.1:0-14425 GCA_030264135.1 Myllaena sp. GC000078 | reverse complement strand
GAACATTGGAAAAGTTTTCAAAATATACTAATGCGTAGACATGAGGGGCGATGGGGGGCGCTGACATAAATATTTTCTGGAAAGGGGGCGCTAGGCTAAATTAGTTTGGGAATCTCTGATATAGCTCATCCATTAAAAGAAACATTCATAAAAATGAACATTTGAATACCAATACATATGAAAGAATGATTAGCCCTGGAATTATTTCATGTTATTATTACAAACAAAACGAGAAACACAATCAAAAGAAGAATAATATGTTTTCGCCCTTATTAGAAAAGAACTTAATCTAATCACCAATAGGATTTCAAATCAGATTCAAGTTAAAACAGGAAATTATGTAATCAACAACAGGAAGTTTCAAATTCTGCGACAAGAACCGGAAACAAATTTCAACCCTTACCACGCATGCATGATCAAATGTAATATAAACCGTAGTGCAAAAGCCAACTAGCAACTCGGCAAGCACGACAAGTAACTACAGTAGCATTTCTGCAAAGCACCTTTCCTTCTGCCGCACACACCACAAGAAAAGTAATAGGCGAAGAAAAAAGCGCACGCTCACTGCAACTGCGCTGAACTAATGCATTAAGCGGCCAGTAGCAACCAAACCAACAGCCCCTCTCCCTTCTCCAACCAATACTCATTGTCAGTACTCCACCACGCGACCACGCTCAGTCACAGCAACGCGCCGCGTACACTCCGTACGCTCCGTACATCGACTCTACTCTACACACCACACGCACACACCGCGAGCCGGTTTACCATCGTGCTCTCCTTTACACCCACCCACTTGCCGCACACGTCGCGTCTTTGTCGCGCAATCGAACAACAACAACCATTGCATGTGTGGTGTGGCAAGTTGGTAACGTTGGTGAGTAGTGAGTGGTAGTGAGCGCTTGCGGCTCGCGCGCGTGTGGTGGTACCGCATTCCATTCCTGCGGCTGGCTCACGCCGATTGGCTGCGTTGCCCGCGTGACGTCATGCCCTGCAAGCGCACCACGCCGATAATGCGCGCCTGCCGTCCGCGGTCGTCGCCGCCACCGCCACCGCCACCGCCGTCACCGTCACCGTCGCCGTCGTCGTTGGTATTCAACATGGCCGGTGGAGTAGTTAGTAGTGCGTGCGTGTGTACATAGATCAGCGGCGGCGAGAGAGCTGCTGCCCGCGCCGCCGCCACCGCCACCGCCGCCGCCGCCGCCGCCGCCGCTCACCGAGAGATACATACCACACGGGGCCGACCGACCGACCGACGGGCTGCGACGCGTGCACAGGCGCACAGTCCAGCACTGCACACTACGCACGCTGCCTCTGTGGTGTGTGCTGCTGCTGCTGCTGCAAACGAAACGCGCGCGCTCGCGCATGCACGAAGAGGACGAAACGAAGAGACGAACGACACACACGCACGCCACGTTCGGCGAGAGGTGTTTCGGTTTGGTTTGGTTTCGCGCGGGTTTTGTTTTTGTTATTTGGGACTCGCGGGGGATCACCGTGCCCGTGGGAGTGAGTGAAAACCCTTAAGTCTCTTCCTTACCGGACTAAGGAATAGCTGATGTGCGTGTGTGGGTGAGGAGTTTTTTTGTTGTTGCTCGCGCCGCCCCCCCCAAAAGGATACCACCAGCAACGGGGATCTCGCCCGCCGTGGCGCAGCGTATATGCGCGAAGGAATACGCGGTGGTGTACAATGCCGAGGAAACGCAATGGCGAAATACCGCTGCCAGACGGCTGGGATTGCGCCGAGGACTTCGACGGCAAGATCTATTTCATCGATCACAATTCGAAGCAGACGACGTGGATCGATCCGCGAGACAGGTAAATAACACTACGCACCCTTAAAAAAATCGAAATCTAGCTCTGGTGAGCATCATGAAAGAGTCGGGAGTCGGGTGCAAGCGCGCCGTACTTAGCGGCCGCCGCGAGAAGCATACCATACGTATACGCGACGTAAAGTAAGCATTCCGTTGGAAAAGAAACACGTCTTCGTCCGTTTCTAACGGCCGGCGTTGCTGCTGCTGCTGCTGTTGCTGCTGCTGCGCGAGCTTGTGTGTATGCATGTAATGCCTTGCATGCATACTCGTACGTGCGCGGTGGAAGAGTTATGGAGCGTCGTCGTCCGAGGCCGCGTGTGTGCATGTGGCTGAGAGCGCGCGCGCGCGCGAGCGAGCGAACCAACGCGCTGAGCGTGTGTACCACATTCGGATCACCGCTGCTGCTGCTGCTGCTGTTGGTGGCTTGGCATTCGGGAAAGAATGGCTCACGTGGCCTCCACTCGCGCGCGCTTCCTTCAGGCATCCATTCGACTCGTGTGCGCATGTGTGCACCTCATCTCTTACTTAGTTCGTGGTCAATGCCAATGCAAACGAGATAACCAAGAGACTTAAGCCTGCTCTAATTAGAACACATGCGACCTAGAACACAATTTCGAGTCCTGCGCCGCGGTGTGGTTATCGATTCCATGCCAGCGTATTGCATACTCGTATATGTGGTGGGCCGATGGCAATTTCACTCGCACGCGATTCCAACTTCCAACAAGTGCAGGAGAAATTGCGGTATGCATTGCATTGCACTGTACGTGAGCGCGAGAGGGCGGGTCGTGCAGCGCGCATTATTACGTTTTTCACTCCAATTCGCCCAATAATACGATGCACCGGTAACGGTATGCACGCACGCGTAAATCACACATGCATGCGTTTGCAAGACTCTTCGGGCTTTCGGACTTATTGTTAGCAACGTAATGTCATTGTAATGCCGTCTCCGTGTTTTTGTTTGCATCGTGCATCGCTCCACCCCCGCATGTAGTCAGGTAACCTGTTTTCGGATACGATGAGGGCTTGCACAACATGTGTAACCACGCAGTTGCCTTATTTCGGTTAGTTCTAGGGTCTTCGAGAAACGCAAGGTGTTGCATACGAAACGGAAGGACAGGTGTTAATCTTCTTATTTTTACAATGGATGCAAATTGATGCGAAAAATACAAGTCTAACAATAAGAATGCAATTGACGTCTCAATCTTGGGGATAACACTCGATTCAATTAGGAAAGGATCCTCGGGTGGTCGGGTCGGTTGGTTGCCAGAGACGGCCTGGCGTCGGCATCGGCGTCGGTCGGGTTCGCTGTCGGCGAAGTGCTAAATACTAAATTTATTTCACTCGGCATGTGCTTTTTTTTTCGCTGACGGGCTGCTGAATTTAGGCTTACGTGCGTGCTTGCGTGTGATTGCAAAAGTCGGCGGAGAGGAGATGTGTGTCGGTCGGGCCCATGCGTGCATGCCGTGCGTGCCGTGCGTTACGCGAGCCGGTCGGGAATGCTCCCGAGAATTTTATCATAATGCTATATTTATACCCGGGTTACGATCGGAGCGCTCTGGCAACGCCTTGGCGAGGAGGACCGTGCGTGCGCATTTGATCAGTGCTAATTGTCGATCATCAATATGACAATGAATGACCTAGGTCGGTGGCGGGCCCCTAGTAAAACACTCTGCTGGAGAAGGTGTAAAAGTGGCGCAGACTGCGTTTGATTGAATCGCGCGCCCGAGTGGCGAATCGGCAAAACATCGCCGGTGATGATGATGATGATGATGATGAGAAGGTTGAACGAACGTGAGGCTCGCAAGGCGCGCGCGTTCGCGCTAGCACGAGAGAAGAGAAAGCATAATAATGTTATACTATATGCATGCGCGGCGCACACTACCACAATGTGGCTTTGCGCGAACGAACGCGAACGCGCAACTCTCGTGTATTTATGTCCACGGCGTGCCCGATGAAGGCGATAAACGCATGGGGGCCTACCAATGGCTACTGGACATCACCAGCCAGCAGCAGCATCCTTCGAACGACTGACAAACGAAACGAAGAGAAGCGAAACGAAAAAAAACACTCACACATGCACATGTGGAGTGGTAGAGTGGCGAAAAATAAGCGAAACCGGCCCCGATGCCATAATGGTCGCGAAGGTGTTCCGTTCGCATTCGTCTCGTGCCACGCACGGCGAGAGTTACTACAATGTTGCGAAATTTACGACTTGATGGTCCATCCATCCATCCACACACACATACACACTCGGATTCGCCACGCATATTTTGCTACCGTTAATTTAAATGATACCCCGTTTATGGGCATATATGTCCATCCCTCTTCTTAAACAGTTTCTCGGAGGAAAGAAACACTTCCTTAGATCCCAATACTTAAAACAGTATGTGTATGTGTGTGATAGTTTATGTCTGATTATTTATTAGTATCTAGAATCTGGAATCTGGAAGCGATCGTAAAAAATACATTCCAATCTCGACACGAAAACCGCAAAGCCGCAACCTACACACACTCCTGTGTATCTCGCGCGCGGTATGCGCATTTGGATGCGTTGTGTGTTCGTCGTTCATTGAAGCCGATGTGATAACGAGCGGAGCGGTTCGCGCACGCCGTGCCGTGCAGCAGCAGCAGCAGCAATTCATATCGCTCAGCGGTTCGCGCATGGCGCGTTCGTTCGTTCGGCGCGCTCGTGCTCATTCCGCGCACTCGCATTCCAATGCGATTACTAACGAATATAATATCCGTAACGTACAACAACGCGCATGCTCCGACGCGCTTGGACGACACATACACACTACACACACGCTCATAGCAATAATAATACCACGTATCTTGTTTCGTCGTCATGTGTAGAATAATGCGATATCCGCACCGAAAAGAATGCAGTTTTTTTTTCGTTCGTTGTTTGTTATTCTTTTGTTATTTTATTACTACGCTATCACAACTCGTGCGTCCGTGCGTCGCTCTGCCCCAAAGATAACGTTATGTGATGTCATCCATTTCGGTGCTCCGTTTCTTTGTCGCCGATTGAAAGAAAATCTATAGCGGCCTTGGATTAGCGAGGCGTCGGCCCACGGAATGTCTCCGCTCTTACATATTATAGCAATTATAATATAACCATAATTATTCGCATTGGAATTATTCATTGTTATGAGCGGTGCGCGCGTTCGCGCGTGTGTGGGTATTGTTCAAGCGTGCGGCACTTTCGTTTTATTGACAAAAAATTGACACGCTCACCTCATTTTATTACAAATAATTGTCGGCATTGCGTTCGCCCATATCCATAATCAATCGTATTGACGTACGTTGATTATTTTATTAATTTTTTTGTCTGTTTTGTTTCGTTTCATTGCACCTTTGGTTCCAATTTGAGGGAGGCGGGCGTTTGTTTTACGAATGTTTACCGATTGCAATTCGTGCTACATTGTCGCGTTATCGCGGAGCGCGCGCGCTTTTCCGCGCTCAATGAAACCGCAAATATTTATTGATCGCATACCATTCGGTTTGTAATCGATCGTGCGCCGAATGAACGAACAACATCTTCCATTGTGCCGGCCCGTATCTCTCTTTACTATGATAACAATATAATTCCCGTATTTTTTGATGTTTGTCAAATACGCGCTTGGAATGTGTTTTGCCGCGCAAACAATTCGTGCCAAGTCGAGCGAGCGGCATTCTATGTAAACACCGCATTGCGTTTCCGACACGTGGAAAGTGCGAAATGCTCACTCACAAACTTATGCATATCAAAGATTATTTAAATAATGGTTGGGTGAATAATAGATGTCGCGCTGATGCAGTTTTTTTGGACTAAATGAATCACTTAATCGCCCGACAAACCTAAATGACGCGTTGATGAATTAATTTAAATCAGTGTGCTGGGTGGGGTACACGTCAGCGGTAAACAATTTTTTAATTGTTCTAATTACCTGGGCGCTCGGCCAAGCCCGCCGTGCGCGCGCGCCGCCGCCAACATCGATCACAATCAAATGCGCGGCCTGCTCAATTATCATTAGCTCAAGGTTTCGTCCGGCGCGCGCAGATTCCTCATCGATGCCTGTCTCGCCATTGGTCGTGCGTTAAGCAAGCCCACAAAGAGAGTTCCGATAGTTCGTGATTCACTTTCGTGATCGCCTGCCTGCCGCATACTTTTACTCTGTGTCATTGCGCTCCGATTACTATAGTAGGCACGGGCCAAACCGTGATTGCGGCATCGCACAAAGCACTCGGTTAGTATTTACCTTGTCAATTGATACATAAGGTGAACGAGCGCCGCATGCCAAACAAGAGTTATTTATTTCGGGTCTGCAATAAAGAGAGGGAATCCATGTGTGTTTTAAGAGCGGGGCAGTAAAATCAATTGAACAGAATGGAATGCGATTCGAATGAAATTACCGACACACACACACACACACGCAGGATGAGGCCGGCGGCGCACTCATCGGCGTGGAATTTCGAGTGGGCATGTCTAATCGCAAATGCGCCCGAACGCTACGAACCTGCGTGTGACGAAAAACCATGCGAATAAGTAGTAGTAATTGAAGTCCGCGGCGACTTCTGCAAACAAGTCGTCGGCGTCGTCTTCGTCAGAGCAAAAAACCTTAGACGCCAAGCGGCGACGGCGACACACGCTATAGAAAAGTCCGCGCGCGGCTACTTGATATCAAAGCCAATGGGAATAACCAGTTCTCTCTTCGTCCGGGCATCACGCTATCAGTGCACTTGGTTTCCCAAGTGCAATAGCCAAGTTCTAGCTCGTGTGTTGTTACCCCGGCAGACAACTTCACTTCTTTCTGCAATCGTGCCCGACGCGCGAGGCGTTTTCGTGCGTTGCGTGCGCAGACGCAATTTTTATCATTATCATTCGGAGGGCTCCGCTCTCCTCGCTCTCTCTCTCTCTCTCTCTCTCTCTTTTCAGGCCGCCATCACGATCGAGCTTTAATCGACGAGCGGCCCGAAGAAGAAGAACGTGGAGATAATTTTACATCAGACCTGTAACTATCTAATGCCATATTCTTTACAAGCCCGACGTCGAATGGGACGCATTAAAATGATAATAGTTTCGTATTATCAGTTTAATCCGCAGCGACGGACGCAGCGAGAGAAGAAGGGAGAATTGATACGTCTTTAATTGCATAGAGACGGTTCTGCGTTGTACTTAAGCGCGCTTAGATTGCGTATAAGAACTGAGGCCTACGGGCGGGCAGGCGGTTCGTGAGCGACGCAATTCCAACCTGGAAAACGCAACGAGCGCTAATGGATAATTGAATCCCCGACCAACATCTATATAGAGCTGAGAGCTGGAGCTCTCTGCATGGCATTATTTCTCTGGTATGCGCAATTATTCGATTTACACATTTTCACATACCGCAGGAAATAATAAATGCATTACGATGAAGGGGGGCTCTGCACTTGCGTATCCAACGTACTTGCAAGGTGATATTTAAGGACACGCAAGGCGAATAACCATTTACCCTTTTTTTTCTTGCTGCTCCGGATTTGTTTGCATGCAAAGGCACGTTTTGCGGCCGCGACGATTTTTCCGCACGATGCGAAACTTAATCACAGCCGCAAATGCTTGAGCGTCACATGCGCATTGTGTGCAATTCGACGCCCTTGCGCGTAAAGGCAATAAGCATTGCACGGGTGTCAAGTGACTAATGACCTCCGACAAGGTCATCCGCAGCCATGAAAGAAGAAGAAATGTATCCGAAAAAATGCGATCTTATGTCATAACTTATTAGTCTTATGACATGTAAATTCTCTTGGTTAGCAAGAAATCCAACGCGACACTAAACTTGAAATTTTCAACGACATGGCGAATGCTGAGAAAAATCAACCGATCGTGACAGCGATTAAATAAGTATTAAACAATGAGCCACCCCGCACCCTCGTCGCACAGACTCCGCCGTCGTAAAAGCCGTGGATATACCATAAATTAAATGAGAATAAATTTGCTAAATGCAAGACGTAATTGAAACGGTACCATACTCCAACACGACCTTCCGCAAACAAACACAATTCCAAAAATTGTACCACATTGTTGGCACACATATTGCGATCGTAAAAAAACATGCTGTGTCCACCCTGTTGATGTTCATTTTTCTTGCTTACGGTAACTATTTTACGTTCTCTCACAAGTTTTTTTCCAAATGTAACGCTAAATTACATTGTAAAAATTTAGACCTTCATAAAAAGGCATTGAAATATGCACAATATGCAAAATAATTTATGTAAAATCTATGCATTTTTTCAAATTTGTGCCAAAATATACAAATGCAATGCAAGTAGGCAAGTGCAAATAATCCGGTCTCTAGTCATAAGTCATAATCGTGGAGTCTGCCGAGTTAGTCTAATTTCCACATCCTGGGTAAAGGATCGTGTGAACACTTCCCATCTTCATCATCGGAGAGCTTTGTGGGAAACACATCGTTAGATCGATATCGATCGAAAATTAGTCTGCACGTGTTCCGCACGACCGCCGCCGTCGACGTCGACGTCAAAGACGACGACATCGATTAGGATCGTCTGGGTTTTTCGTTCGTTCGCATTCGCGCTCGCGTAATGAAGTTATTAATTGGCCCGACGCGCACGACGACGTCGACGACGACGACCGGTTTGCAGAATTTTCATTCATGTCCATACGCAATGCTGAATGGTGGAGAGGAGAGGAGGAGGAGGAGGTGGAGGAGAGGCGCGCAACGTATAAATCACGCTGATAATACCTATTGCGCCTCCTGTGACGTCAATTGGGTGGCGTGATCCACGTTTGGTCAATAATATTATTCGCATCACCGGCACCAAACAAAACACGCGGGGGTCATCGCCGGCTGAGGAATTTCGGAATCTTTTGATTCCCGTATTACTGCTCGTATGTCAGTTGGGTGTGTGTGTGTGTGTGACGACACCGACAACGGTGATGGTGGGCTATTTATACATCGTGATTTATTAATTGCCGGATAATGGCCGATATCCATCGTACACATGCATTAATCTCGCGCCGCCGCGCCGCAGCATGTTGGCGGTACGAAAATAAATCAGGACATGCCAATCGCAGTCGCGTTCTGTGCGACTCCATGCAACAGGCCCCCTCAATAGTCATTAAACTATCGGCGCGGGCCACTTAAGTGCGTGCTTCGGCTTACATTGGCAGACCGGGGTCTCAGAGATGGCTAATTTATCCATTTAGTCAGTTCTAAGTAGGTAGATAGGTGTTTTTTTCTTTTTCAAATCTTTCCAAATGCACGCCGCGTAATACGGGCCCGGGCCGGGGCTTTTAATTAATATGCTAATCGATGCCGCGCACCAGTTTTTTCCGCCTCTCGCATTGGCTTCTTCTCCAAAATAGAAACTTTATTATTACTTAAGTCTGGTGAGGTGAGGCTGCGTGTCTCTAATTAAAAAGCGAGTAAATCACGATTGCACAACACAAGCTGCTCAAATTTCTTCTCTCGTCTAATTACGATAGATGTATGTCGAAGACGCACATGCCAGAGATGAAGCCGAAGAGTCGTCTGTCATGAGAGTCTCATTTCGGGGCCTAGGTGGTTAAGAATAAGAAGAAGAAGAAGGAGGAGGATGAGTGGAATGCGCGTGGAGAGAGAGCATGGAGCATGGGTCTAATAAACCTACGATTTGATGCGGTTGGCGCGTCACGGTCGCCGCCGCATTCCGGCCGGCATTCCGTTCTAACGATTCCCCCCTGAAGATAAAAGGGCAGTCATAAAACACCCGCGCACCAAACCACCGGGTTTCACTGACAATGAGTTCCGGTTACTCAGTTTAGGTGTCCTTCTTAGCAATGACCTTGGATCATACCGTTCGTTTGGTTGATGGTGTCGCGAAACAGGTTCGCAATTCGGGAATGGAAATTATTGCTAGAATGTTATAATTAAAATTGTTGCATGACCCTGTGCTCTCTTGCGTTGACGCAAAACCTGGGCCCGCGACTCGGCGCGATTGTTTATAATAACAAATATTGACGTCAGAAACGGAGTTATGCATATAAATTATGCGAACAAAAAATCGACGCCGAAAATAAACACATCGAATTCCATTCGAGTCGCGCTCTCCTCGACGATGTTATTATAATAGCCGCGCGAAACGTGTCGCCAATCACATACCTTCGGCGAATTCGGCGCGCCAACCGGCTCGTCATATTTTATTTGGCAGTCTAGACAAAATATGACATTAGAGATCCGCGCGCACGCAGGAATGTTTTGCGGTGGTGTGCGGAAAGAAAGTGTTTTTGCTTGACATTATACGACTTCCCCGAAAAGCGCGCAGATCTGTTATTATCGGGCATCTGTCCGAAAGAATGTTTGCCTTGCGCTTCGCAGAAATGAGCCGGTACGTGGAACGAAACCGCTGAATTATTTGCGCCATTAGTTTGCATTTAATTAAGCCACACTGTGAGCGAACGAATGAGCGTGGTGGGCCGAGGGGGAATTAAAATATTTGGCAGTACATTCTCTGAAAATACCATAATTTGCCCAGCTTTCAATAACTTTGCAATGTAAGGCTTGTCAAACGCTTGATGTTGATCTCTTTTATGCAACCGTGCTAGTCCTGAGGAGAGACTGCTGGCACGCAAGTTTTATGACGGTGCCCAAAAATAGTCGCCGGCACGCGAGGAATGCGCGGAATGTAGAAATTAATTAAAAAAGCGTTTGGCAATACATTTCGTCGCCCGGCTACGAATTTCAAAAAAAGTTAACAACGTGCGTTTGCCGCCAAAAAACTTATTGGCGCCGTTTGGCTGCAATGCACTTTGTAGGAGGAGGGGCGGCGCGGAGTTTAATAAAATAAATTACGAATTAAACGAGTGTGTAAATACGAGGTATGGAGAGAGCGTAATGTTTATGCATTGGGCCGGACGGTACGGACGGACGAACGGGACGGGACGCGCAAGCCTTTTGCGCCTCTCTCGCATTTGTTGCGTATATATCGGAATACGATAAATTACGCGCGGTTATGTAACGCGCGTAATAGGTCCGCATTTTTGGAATAGCGCTCGCGCGCATATGGCATACCGGTCGCGAGAGAGGCGGGCGCGTTGAAAATATCAAAGTTTACATTCTTTACCGCGCCGCCGCCCCGTCCAAAACGAAACCGATCCAAATACCTCCCAGTCGCGCTTTCAATCGGGCGAGATGCAGAAAAATGCGGCGATTTAAGTAATTCTCATATTTGCCAACGTTTGCGCATTTCGACATCGACAACCGCGATTCCCTCCCTCCTGTAGCTGTAGCTAGGCTAGCCTAGAAATATTTAATAACATTCTTGGCCAGGCATAACTTTTCCTTCTCGTGCATACCATTGCGCCGCGCACACAACCAACCTCTCTGCCAAGAGTAAAATTGCCGCGAATACTATTCTACTACTTCTCTACTACACACTACTACGGAATCCTATCCGTAACGTTAACTGCATCATATATACGCGGCTCTGCGTTCTAAAGCCGCAGTCGTAATGGACACTGTAATGCGAGCGTGGATTGTGCGGCGGGCCAACGTATGCAGCACGGCCAGTACGATGGAATGAAGCCGTACGTCGGCCGTACGTACGCTACAACACTCTCCTCCACACATGCGCGCGAGTCGCTGAGTCGCGCACGCATGCGTTCCGAGCCGCGCGCTGAGCGAACGAGTGAGACGGCGGCGCTGTGGAATGCGGTGACGGTCAGGCGGCAGGGGCGCCCATCGGCCGCCGTCTGCGCCAACCCCACCTCCACACGACCTTCCTTCCGGGGTTCCATAAAACACACGCGCGCGCGCGAGCTGCTGCTGAGACGCTTGCGCTTGCGCTCGCGCTTACGCGTCCACGCGTCGCACACTACATCATCTGCCACAGGGGGCCCGCATGCCGCGCATTCCAACGCTGATATTTTTGCACTTTTTCCCGCCAGCCCGCCGCGCCGGGCCCATTATTTACAGGACCTTTATTGTCTTCTGCAAGCGTAACTCACAATCCCAATCATGATTGGGTAGAATGGTAGATGGATGTTAGCGTGGCTTGTTAGAAATAAAAAACTTGCAGCAGATCAAATCACTCGACCGCCGAAATGGAAATACAAGTGCGCTTGCGTTCGCGATGGAATGCGGTGCGCTTTGCGCAATTTTTGCCAAGGCGCGAAATCATCAATGCGTATCGCGTGTCAACCGTCATCGTCGCTGTCGTCGCATTGTGTTGATGATGCTGCTGCTTGCTGCTGTCCACATCGATGATTGCAAAATTGAGGCTAAAAAATGCCCCGATTTGCATGCGCTTATCATGGGTAACATTAGACATAATTCCCATTGATTAGTTTTATCGAATTGAGATAAGGCAGGAATGCGCCGCTACTTGCAGCAACAGCAGCAGCAGGAGCAGGAATTTTCGGCGGAGAGTGAAAAGTGCGAGATGGCAATTCCGCATTGTTTCCTCAACACATCTGGCGACATTTCCTCGCGCGTGCTGCATTCTCAGCCGGCCGCTGCTGCGAGTCTTGTGCGAGTTTCGAAATCGCGTCATGCGCAATGCGGCGTTGTGTCGTTTCCTCCGCATACCGTTCGCGCAATGCAACTTGCCAACCAACACCTTTCCTAATGGGTGAAAGGAAAATGCGCGTTTTCTCTTCTCGCGCATTTTTGCTCTCCTAGATTACACTTGATGATTGCAACTGTCAACTATCAAATGCGTAATGCAAAGGCATTGACTTAAATTTAGCACATTGAGCGTGGCGGCGATAGAGATAGAATGCGTTATTTTTAACGATTGTTTAATATGCGCCTCTACCCGGTGTGTTTGCGTCTAAATTTAAAAGAGGCGTTTATTGTTACAAAGGCGCCAGCGTCGAAAAACGTTTACATTGCGCATAGCATGCGTAAAGGTCACCGAATACTGATTTTGGCATTCTCTTTGGTTGCAGATTCACGAAACCACAAAGTTTTGCCGATTGCATCGGCAACGAGCTGCCGCTCGGATGGGAGGAGGCCTACGATCGCCAGATCGGACACTACTATATTAATCATCACAATCGTAAGTAACACCTACCTAACTGTGTCTGCATTCGCATTTCCAAATCGCCATGGTCAAAGCCAATCTTCATGCATTATCATTCGGAGAGAAATGTAGTATGGGTGATGATCCATGCAAGTATTCGAAAAATGCTCGCACTTTAATCGCCTTAACTTTTCTATAAATCCACTTAAGTACACTTTACTAATTCTCTTATGCAACGCCAACCATTTTTATCATCGCTCGATGAAACGACGGATGAAAATATGCGCCTTCGTTTCGTGTCCACAGAATGCACGCAACTCGAAGATCCACGGCAGGAATGGCGTGTGATACAAGAAGCAATGCTACGCGAATACCTGGAAACTGCTCAAGACGTCTTAGAGGTGAGTGCCGGACGCATACACAAACGCATGCATACTTATCACACAGAGAAGATATGCCCTCCGCATCTCTTGCGTGCGGTTCGTTCGCGCTACACCGCCGTGTATACGTGGCGTGTTTATCGGTCTTTGGCCGCGCTTTTCTATAATTAATCACGTATGCACGCACGTGAGAGTACAACGCGCGCGCGCGCGCGCCCGCTCGGTTCGTCCATCCGGCGGGCAAAAAATAGTTCGCGGCGGCGTTCGCGCTGATTATCAATTACGACGTGCGAGAGAACCGCGCGGCGTTCGCGCTGATTATTGATCATCATCCGCTGTGTTGCTGCACGCATTGCGAGATGAGAAGGAGGTGTGTGCGTGCGATTTGCATTCGCGTTCATAAATTACGATGATTACGCGCGAGCACAAAACCTCCAATCGTAATTCGTGCAATGCCGGGAAAAGAACGAGAAGGAGGCGCAGCTACCTAGGACAGTTGACATTTCGATCGGAGGAGAGAAAAAGTTGCATTGCATTGAAAATGTTTTCCCATTTCTTTGTAAGGCATGGCACGAAGGTCACGCCCGTAGGTATGCAAATGCTCGCACCATTGGCGCGTTTGTCACGTTTGTCAACTGCGCAGTTGTCTTCTTGCACACGTGCGTGGGCATTCCGCATATATTTCCCAAATGCATTATCATGCGCACAAAGGAAGAAGGCATTGGATGTATCGTCATTCGCTTACTGCACGTGTGTGGCATATCAAGCCCCACGTGGAAATTGAAACTCGCCATTTATTTGCCGTTATGAATTGCATTTGGCGCGAAATCCCACCGAGAAATCAATGCGAATTATCGATCATCATGATCATCAGCTAGCGAGGAAGTAAACGCCATCAAATCAAACAGCCATACAAGAACATTTTATGTAAATAACACCGCGCCGTTGCGGTAATGGCGGGGCCCCATGGTAGTCCATCCGTGGTCTCATGGCAGAAGGTGGGAACACCGGAATGTGCGCAATGATTTGCGGTAATGCCAGGCGAGCGCGGAATACATGTGCAGCAATCACCGCCCATCTAGATAGTGTATGTGTGTGTGTGTGCATGCCTGCATAACTGCACGTAGCCTGGGTAATACTACAGTAAAACTTCGTTATAACGTTCACGTGGGGACCGGGAAAAAATGAACGTTATATCCGAGGAACGTTATAACCAACCATGAATACTACAAATGCGTAAATATAATTTTTTAT
>JARJDR010016318.1:0-16403 GCA_030264135.1 Myllaena sp. GC000078 | reverse complement strand
TTCGAAATTCATCGATATTTTATAGTCTCGTGTGTATATTATCCTTGCGAAACTGCCAATTCCTGGCATCCTCAGAGGAGCGCTTTCTATGTGTAGCCTGATATCGCACGCACCACAGCGCGGCCAAGTATCCTAGGGTAATGGTTTTATCGCTAATAAAATTCTTCGGCTGTCCGCTGGCCGAGAAGTTTAAACTCCACACGTCGATCGTTTCCTTTCAGTGTAAATTGAATTTTCGATAAGGTGTTATAGGTATACATATGCTGCGGAAATTAACATAAAATTTGTGCTGTTCAGTTCTATTCAAATTTGACTTTTCATTCATTTAATAAGCAATATTTATAGGCCTCCGTTCTTGCTCGTAAATTCAATTTACAACCACGTTCGATTCTCGTCATAATTGAAGCAAATTCAAGTCTTAACAATTTTTGAGAGCTTTTTGTGCGGCATAAACATGCATAGCGATTGTTATAAAACTTATTCTGATGACCCCATTAATACCAGTTATCACCAATTGCATGGTTGTTTTCATATTGATTTAAATATTGTTCTTTAAAAATTTGAGATGTGGATAATAAAATTCATCTTCAGCGTAAGTCGAAAACACTAGATTTGCATTTCTTTAGTGAAGTTCTGCATAAACTCAAATGGCTAGACGCAAGTCTAATAAAACTATAATAAAAGAAGGATATTTTTAGCAGCCGCCGCCACCGCCATCATATGGAGTGGGACCACCCCCGCGCTGCTCGTATTGCTTTCTCAGGATCGCGATTATTACGCGTATTAAAACGTGCAAGCACGGCGCCTCCAACAGCGCATAAATACAAATACGCCGTACCTACATCATACGGCGACCAACACTATAGTGGAGAATGTATTCGTATGCGAATTGATACGATTTGCATATTATAGCGTTGCGCGCGCGCGCTTTATGAGCGTTATGGCATTATTATTCCATCGAATAATATATACTCGCCACCAAACCACTAGAATTCGTTAAACCCCTCCTCTTTCTTACGTTTTATGCAATAGTAATTTTTATCGGTATAAATTAAACATTAGAATACGATTATTCCAAATGTATTCCATGGTAATTTTTGTTCGACATTACACGCAGCAGAAATCGAATTAAAATGAGATTCGTATGCACAGTCTTTTATTTGCACATTTTCTGCTTGACGACATTCATTCACTAAGTACCCACTCCCGACTATCATCAACGTGGTTGCCCGGGCGTCAGTCGTCAGTTCCATAGTCACTTACCGAGTTACTCAGTAATATACTCAGTCCACACCGCGTATCGTATTCTTTTATTTCCTCAGCAGTGCGCAACACATTCCGCATGCATCTGCATCGTGCAGCACCGAGAGCCAGCCGTTCAACATTATTTAACATTGAAGCGCTCACGTCGCACATCGCACATCGCACGTCGCGCAAAGTGAGCTACTTACTGTCTCAGATAGGCGCGCGCTCGTTTGCATGCAAGCGCAATGCGAAGCGTGCATGTGAATCACGGGCGAATCGCGCATGGTGCGCGCATCGTTGGCGCGCAATTCGCGCTTTAAACATGCATCCTCCGAATGCTCGCGATGCCATCGAGCATGCATCAAGCTGAAGTGCTCTCCAGCTAGTGGTTTCAACCTTTTCGCGTTAAACGTTTTGCTTTCACCGACAGTTGTCAGCTACTGGTCTTTATTTGCTATTATTTATTCATACCAGCAAAGTATTGGTACATTTGATAAAGCCAACCTACATTGTAATGAAATAGGAGGTAATTAACAGTACGATGGTATCATCATGCTAGTTATCCACTTTTGATTAATTTTGCAGTGGAAAATATTTACTTTAGATAATTACAATCAGGAATTTTAACTAAATAATTAATGCAAGTTTATGCGCATATAAATTGCATACGTGCGTTTGTGGCATGCGTATATTTTATGAAAGCGAAAGTGCTTCTATAAAAATATGAAAATGAAGGGTATAGGTTGATCAAACAAGCGGCATGCGCACAGCAGGTGCGACTACAGCGGCAGCGTTTCAATTATATCGTGCTTAAGTCGGCGACGCGCCGAGTCGCGTCTTGCGCATCGACGCGGAATTAATGTGGCGTCCTCGGAAAACGATAGCAATTAAGCGAGAGTCACGAACAACTGACGTCCCTCGCTCGCCCTCTTTTTTTAAATGCAAAGTCAAGCAAGTTGACTAGTAGACTGAACTGCAGCCAAGATTTACATTTCGAATGAAATCGATATTTTTATGATGGTTCAGCCATCAGGATAGTGTTAGGTGGGGTTTTGTAACGAGCCATAAAAATAATAATAATGACGCAAGCGCATAACGACAGGCGGCGTTGGGGATATGATATAATATGTGATATCTCCATCACGCGGAGACGACAAACACGACTAACCTCTTTCAGCTATCGCACGTCGTGTAGCGTTTATCACCCCAATGGCGATGGCGTGCGGCGCCATGGAAGGACTAACGCCCTCGCGCAAAACATAACCCCGCCGCGTACGTGTGATTAGCAAGATGGTGTTTGAGTGGTATTAATTTTATCTTCGATGCACTCGACCGGCGGCAGTTTGAAAATAAATAAATAAATAAATTTTATTCGACATGAAATTGCCACCATCGCCGCGCCGCCGCCGCTCTATCGTTTTTGATGTGAATATTTGATAGCTGAAAATACATGGAAAATATTACAAATATCCATGGAGTTAACTCCCGTCAATTATGCGCAGCACGAGCGTATGCGAATGTTTATAACTCTGTTGGCTAACAGACATTATGTTTGTATGAGTATGTGTGTCAAAGCTTATTGAGTGCATGATTTTCCATCGTCGCCGGATTTCCCCATTCGGTTGGTGGATGTCGGTGGTCGCGGCCGCGCTTGCTTGGCTGGTTGTCGTGAAATGGGTGGATTATGGCCGGCGCATGCAAACCATCGACGACAGGACGACGACGAGGACGATAATGACCCAACGACACGACAATAACACGCACCCGCTGGCGACTAGCACGACAGTGTTTACCAGAGAAAAATGACGACGACGACGACGACGACGATCGCAATTGCGATGGTTTTGTTCGGTGCGCGACACGACGAAAGGTGACTTTTGCAGCCGAGCTGAAAAATTACCCACTCATAATAATTTAAATATACTAATTTACTTGCCATCGGGTTATTTCTCTAGATTGAGATAATGTTACAAAATTTCTTAGTATTTGTTGGAATTGGGATAATTTGTAAAACGTAAATAGCAAAAATTTGTGAATAGTTACGTCGGTCATTTCGACTTGCAAGTGGAATGTTTGATTTATAAAACATTCTCTAAGTACCCGTTTTCCATCCAAATTCTAGCTATGATTGCGATGAGGATACATATCCGGTACAATAATTTCTGCACCTGCTGAAGATTGTCAAGAAAATCGTGATCTTGCGACTTCTTTGTATGCATTCTTGCTACTATAACGAATTTTTAACATAGAAAGTTATTGAAGGGAGAAACGATTTAAGTTATTCGCAGTCACGCGTGAGCATTGGCTTCCCGTTTTGTGTCGGTGCGTGACGCGTCGCGTCATTGCGGTGTTATATCGCACTAACGCGATTGTGTCCCTATTGTGGTGACTGACTTTGCTTCGGTATCAACATCAACGCAAAATACATTCTCATTCTATGCTATATCCTTCACGCGTGGGACGTTATTTTAAATCTAACGTTAGAAAAGGATGCAAAAAATCTGACAGAAAGTAAGAAGAAATGCATAATCCGACATTGGGCAGCTGGGTCACATCTTGCGGGATTATCGCCCCGATGAGGCACGATCATACCCATATCGAGATTCAAAAGACTCCCTAATATCCACACGCCGCAGGATTCAATGTAATGGCTATAATTTGATAAAAATTGCCGCATTCACATCATGTGAGCTAATGTGGGTCACGCATGACTTACATTATTGCTGTATTTCCATTCAATACATTTTTTATATCTAATGAACTATGCGAACATTTCCGGTATGAATCTTTTCCATTCGACGATTGAAAGACATGGCATAAATGATTTGACAAAAAACGAAACCGCCAATCTGCATCGCAGAGTCTCAGGTTACAAGCCGTCATGTTTTGAATGTCGTAGCCGGACCTAAACCAACTGACACATGGACAAGCGTTGCAGCCAGTCGAAACATCTTAAAGTCAATCTCAATATGCGATAAGAATGAAATATGCAAAGATGCGGCACTCTACATACTTATGCATTACACTGGTTTGTCGAGAATAGAATGTTATTTAATTGTGTCGATCGTTTGCTGTATAAGCACTCTAATGTAATGTCAGGTAATGCAATGTAAAGTAATGTTATGTTGCGTTACGTTATATTTGTTGATATCATTGTAACGTACCATTTCTGGATGCGAATGCTTCAATCTTTCATTCGATCTTATTGCAATTGAACATGAACGTATTTTGTAGGTTTCTTCTGCACAGTAGAATCAATGATGCAAGCATCGCAATCATTTATCAGTTTTCATATGTATACTATTTCTAAATCATAAAATATAGAATTAAAATAGTTATTACGAAGTTGTTTGTGTGATTCAAGGGATATGGGCCGAATAATAGTTTCATGTGTTGCCGTGTGTCACAGTGAAGATATAATCGAAAGTGAACGTCTTCATTGCAATAAATGTGTGCAAATGTTGGGAATGTGTTTTGGTATGTAAATCAGATAGTCTACTTCAGAAAATGTTCAATTGCCAGTCTGCAATCAAAATTTATGAACTTACACACTTGAAAGACGGTACGATGTCAGATTGTGACGTTGTGCCACCGCAAGATAACTTTCCCGGTTAGCTGCAAGCCGACTAAAATGCAAAAAGTTTTTTGCTTGCGCCCTAATATGCATGGTAGTATTTACCATTTGTCCTTGCAATTGTCAACGGATTGCTGGCATCGGCAAGCGGCGTGATGTGGAATCACGATATCATAAATCAAGAGACGATTATCGCCATCGTGTATGTACGCATGTTACAATAATGTACAATCGACGCATCACTGGGTTGGCTCGTATTTGGCCGGACGACACTTGGCAAACATTCCACCGCTAATCCCCGCCGACGTTCGCATACGCGACCACCTCTCCGTGCAAACAATATATAACATCCATGCGACACTGATTCCAACCAGATTTGACCAGCTCAACAGCACGCCCAGCTACTTTTACTTTTTCTGGTTAACTCGAAAATGGCGACTAGGAAATTAATTCAATGAAATTTACTCTAACTGATGATAGAATAGGATCAATAATTTTCGACCCTCTTCCCATTCGCTTGCTGGGTGGAAGTTGATTATTTGCACTAATGTTGTACAAATGGGTCGCTTTGTTAATTAAACGTTAATTACTCCAACTCGCCACAATTTTGGTGCAAAACATTAGAGAGCAAACGGATGTTTTGTGCACTTTTGGGCTGCATCCACACCAAATCCCTTGTCGCTATCTCGGTTGCAGATGGCGTTGAAGGAAGTACCAAGCGTTTAGGTACAAAATATGGCGTAATGACCGTGCCGAGCTGTTAATGACCATATATAATTAACACCGATACCCGACGAACTTCACACCATAGGCCAAAGTATGAAGTACGATGTACATGACTAGTTGAAAGATTGTTTGGACCTTGCGAAACTTTATGAACTACAAATTTTGGGAGTTGTTTTTGTGTGCAGTTCAAGTTTTGAAGTAAGAAATGGATATGGCCAAATCTCGTTCAAGCAAATCTAACGATTATTCTATTTTACTATTACGCTGTTTTCCATTGCAAATACGTTAAATGCATTAACATTAAGCGCATAATTTATTCCAGTGTGTATCACTGAATCCGCTCAGCGCCACTTCGACCTACTTTATCTCGCACGCATGTGTGAATAAAAAATCATTAGTTATCTGCTTCTCACACCCTTGCGCGCGTTGGCGAAATCACCAGTGGAGGCCGGAGACCTCTTAAATTAATTTGTGCCATTCACCACGTTTGCATACGGTCGTCCTAGTGTAACTAGTTTATTCATTTCAGCGTGGGCGGGTGGAGAAAGTGGTCGGGTGGCGGGCGCGGTGGTTTTACGCGCACGAGGATAGTGCGAGTAAATCCCAATGCGTGATAATGCCGCACATCGTGAGCCGCCATTAGTTTACCGCACTCACCACACCGCGCGCCGTGCCGGCGACCTCGTTTTTTTCCATTTCGAAAATAACCGCTTTATTATGGGCCCCAGAGCGCGCCACCGCTAGCTCACAGTTTTTCCACGCGATCCACCCTGAGGCTGAGTGTGCACTGGCTATCACATATGTACCGAGAATATGAAATGGAATATTTACGTTTATGGTGTTAAATTTGTGTCGTCCTGATTGAGGATGAGTGCATTGCATTCTCACATATAATTCAGTTGCAATTTCATAATTGAATTTCACCTAATACTAAACGTGAAACTATTTAGCTGAATTAATTAATTATACCTAACCTAACCCAACACCATTTCTCTAACCCGTCAGTGCAAATGTATCATGATCGTGAACATTGTTAAATATTGGGTAGTGAGGCACATCCTCAAACTTAGAGGTATGTTTATACAGCAACGGGTATGTATTAATAACCTCCTGGATGATGCTATGGCATACGTTCCAGCAGCACTGTGTGTCATCTCCTTTTCATCTTTCATCTCAATATCTGCGTATGTGCTTGTTCCTTATCTTACCTGACGCAGGATATTTATCTAACAAGCCATGCCCACAGCGGCGATCGGGTCGGTCTTGTTATTTTAGGACACTTGTCTCATCGACTGCGTTCCTGTCCGCGATACCAACGTCTCCTTTGCCGTCCGTGTATTTACTCGTCTTTTTTCTCGCGGCAACGTACGTGTGATATCCGATTCGGTTTCAAACACGGTGCTAAACATACCCAAAGCTAGAGGTAGATAGGTCTGTGGCCAATACACGTGAATCAATATTTATTCATACCGTACGTTTCCAAAATATTGATAGCATACCTTTAACTTTTATGCGCAAAAGCATAAATTTTGTGCGCAATAATATTTCTCGTTCTATACACGGTTTAGAACTAGTTTCTTCAGAAACACCCTGTAAAACAAATATTTCTTTAGAAACGTTTCCATTTCGTCCCCTATCTGTTGCTCACAGTTTTATTGTTGTTGATTCAACGACACATCATTCGTTGTTGTTGATTTTTGGTGTTGATTTTGTCTCAGAACTTTGAAAACTATGAAGGTGTCGATTGGTGGCGACAATCTGCAATATTTTCTTTATCAACAATTCTCCCACCTGGCGACCACACAAATTGCATTGCTATGGCGTGGCAATTGATATCTTGATTCTAATCCAGAATTTGTTTTCGCTGGGGTTCCTTGCATAATCCGAGGAATCGTCCAAGTGGAACAAAAACCACAACACCAAGCCAAGCGCGAAACCGAAATGGTCGCATAATAAATTTCTTCCTATCCCGTTTTTCCTTTTCTTCCTCGCATTTTCCTTGTGCAGCGTCTATCCTTCCGTTTGCAGTACAGATCACCACATTTTCACCGCGCATCTATGCTTTGCACCACTACTTTCTTGGGTTCTTATGTTCTACGCCACTTCCCAGTTTGCATTTCCTGGCTGTTGCTTCCTTTGTCTTTGATAACATTGCTGTTCCTTTTGCCTCTTTTCCTCCTTCTTTCCTGTTCGTCTCCTCACATCCGGCTTAGATCCTTGCTGGGCGGCTACTAATAAAAATGGAATTGTTTTATATGAATCTGCTTGTGGTGTTGCACAGTGTTTGAGATACATTGTCTCTTTTGTCTCACGCGCAGCCATCCAGGGCGCGGCGCGGTTAAGCCGGTCGGTGATGGCGGTAAGCGGTGGCATTTTTGTCGAATTTCCTCTGCTTCCGTCGATGATTTATGAGGATTTATGCGCGTGGCGAAGACGGGGGAAAGATCGGGTCCGGTTGCTCGCTGCGCTTCGCTTGCGTCAAGCCGGAAACAGGAGCAGGCCGGAACCCGCCAACCAGCGAACACCACCGCCACGACCATGCAACTACCACAACTATGACCTATGTCCTATTCCTCTTTACTATCGCCAGCGAACTCGCCGCTGCGCCGTCGCACGGAGCTATCCTATCGGTATTTACTATGACCACCACAAGGATGAAATATATCCGCCTCCTCGTCCGAAAGCGTACGCGGTCGGGGTTTCTCTGCGCGTGGCAGATTCGGGTGGATGGATTTATCCCAATGCGATTCATGTTGCCGACGCGTCGGCGTCGTCGCAAAATTTGAAACGTTCATTTTCAACATTTATGCGTTGGAATCGAAATATCGGCCGGATGTAGATGCATATAACTCGCCCAATGCCGGCGCGACGCTGCCAATTCTCGTAAAGTATAAAAATATAAATAACAATTTCGTTTTTTATGCGTTACTCTGAAAATCGTTTGACTTGCGACCCGGTAGAAGTAACCGGAAGTTTGTACATTACGTTCGCCAAGAGTTAAGACGCTCAAAGTTATGATAGGAAGAAATAAAGTATGGCTCAAGAAATATTTTGTTACACCGGATGTACAGATCGATTACTTTATTACTCCGCCCATGAGTTACACTTCTGCACTTTCCAATTCCATGAACTAAAAACAAAGAATCTAAATTCGATTAAAATTGTTACAATCGATTCGATTCCGTAATGTGCACTATGAGTTGTTTTCTCATGAACGGTATGACTAATCGATTGATTTCACCGGGGTTTTGTTTTAGTTGTAGAGCAAAAAGACAGGCACCTGTCAACCCATCGGCGGCGAAACGAATTTCAACATTTGCAATACATTGTTTTTTCGTTTGGCAACAGTATGTCGTTTCATCTTTATTCATTATTGCCGAATTAGTTGTTCTTTTTTTTTTCTCGATATTCTTCCAAGTAAAAATCGACGATCGTCCACTGGCGAGGTCCGAGTCCACCGGTCGACAGTCAGCCGTGATTAATGTTCGCTTTTATTAGTGGACCGAACCGCTCGCGCGCGCGCGCGACTAATTTAAAATCTAACGTTCTCACTCGTTCGTTGCCGGCATTCAGATGCATGAACGAATTGGTCATTTGTCTTTCGAATAGCAGATTCCGATCGGCCAACTTCGATCCACTCTGACTTTGTTAGTTTTTTAATTTGCTCCACCCGGAATTTCGTTCGCTGAAGAGAAGAAATGAATTAAAAGTTAAACTAACTAGTGCGCGGATGCGTTGTGTATATTAACATAAATAAAAAATGCACGCGTCACGGTGAGATGTGAGGACGGAGAACGAACACGCTGTAATCGAATTCCTTCGATGAAAAACACCTTTTCCTACAAATTCAAACTGGCAATGATTTCGGCATCATTAACGTAACGAATCCAACTACAAACGTGCGACGCATTCCAAAAATCAATCTTGTTCTAGGAATTAACCAAATCGTTCGAAACAAATTCAAATTCGTTTATTTTCCAAATAGAATAAATGTTTTTGTGTGATCAGTTTCCATCGGCGTTTGCAATTTGCGCGCATCAGCATCAGCGTATTTTTGGCGAGCGGGCGCTAATTGACATTAAGCTCGCGCCCGGTTACGAATCGCGGATAAATCCCAATAAAAAGAAATTTTATTTTATTCATTAAAACTTCCGGTGCTCATTCGTGCCACGCCAACATTCGCCATTTGCATTCGTGCCATCGTCCTTTTTTGGTTTTCCAACATTGCCGCTGGGTCGTTCGTCCTGCGTCCGCTCTCCTCGAAACAGAAGCACACAGCCGTGACTTCTTCGCCGAGAAGTTCGTACGACTTGATTAATGGCTTGATTAAAACCCGATAGCAAACGTAAACGCTTGGCGAATTGTAAAGTTTTCTCTTGCCCTAGTCTTTACTTTGCGATTGATCGTATCGAATATCTTCAAAAATGATTTGAGTGTTTGTTATTAATTAATACTATATCAATTACCGCATAATTTTTTTAATCGGTATTTATTACGCAATACGCCATCATAACTACGTTTTGCGCATTTTTAATCACACATTAAATGCATTCGCATACTGCTTGCGACGTGTCCGCCGTCTCTTGACGTCATTATCACTCGCCTTTCGTTTCTCAGAATGTGAAAATTAAATTTCCACCTCGCAGCGTGCCCGCGAATGGGACTGAATATCAAACATAGCAAGCGCACGGTGACGACCACACCGATGGGTTTTGTGGCGACGCGTTCCGCTTGGGGTGGCAGCGGCGCAAGCTGCGTACCAAGTAGGAGCCCACCCACGCACAACACAAAAATGAACCTCCTTCTTGTGCAGTTAGAAAAATAGTGTGAGTTAGAAAGTGTGAACGACAAATAAAGAGGGACCCATGGTAAATATGATGACGGAAATTATCAATCGACGGGGAAGAAGGAAACGAAAGAAATCAATTTACACGATTCAAAAAACTGCGATACCGTGCTCGAGTTACCTCCCCAAAATCGTGTTTGTGTCTAATTCCCCTCAAATACCTAGAAGGGATCTTCGAACAGATTTTTCGATTTTATTCTTACGGAGTGTGTTTTTTTCTTTCTCTCAATTCCGGACGTTTTTTACTTTCTTATGTATGTTCGTATGTGTGCAGCGACGCGTCACTCGTGTGTCGCTTTGATCTTTTTCGGGACCATGGCAGCAGGGTCGTAATCCCATGTCCGGATCGTTTAATTCCGCCACGCCAAAGGCGACAAGATAGACAACTGCGGCTCGCGGCAAACGAGAAACACACGCGCGCGCGCACACAAACACGGTGCAAGTGCTATCGAAAATATCCAAGACGCGGCATTGCGGAGACACTGCGCGGCCGGGAGTCTTCGAAATGTTGTGATGCTTGAGAGATGGCTCTGGCGTGAGGCTAAATGCACACCGAATGCGCGACACTCGCCCAGAAGGCGTGTGATTCGTGTGAAATCAAACGGCGCGTGTCGAACAGCAATGCCGCGTTCATCTTGTCTCGTGGTCGCTTCTACCTTTAGTTTTGGTATGGACTTGATATGGAAAAACTACGAATATTCCTTTAATATGGAATGTTTATTCACACAAAAAATATACATTTTATGGTTATAAATTTACGTCAAAATATTAGCAAATGTCGTCAATGTACGCCTCAATTATTAATTTTTTTACTTTCTAAAGAACAGAAAATATGTATTGTTATAGCAAAATTCAAAAATTGAATGAATACTATAGGTTTCATATCGAGCAGCTGTCGGCTTAGTGTCAAACATGAACACATATCATAAACCAGGTACGAATAATTTTCGTTGAACCAAAATAAAAAGCTTGAAATGCACACCGTATCGATATCTATATGTTTAACGATGAAACGCCAAATAATAGGCAATGGGGTGGTTTGCATCTGTCAGTAACTACCAAAGTATTCTATAAATAGTATTCTAAAATGGATCCTAAAAAGGAGTTTCAGGTGGCATAAAATTTGAAACTATTTATGCTGGAATGTTGAATCGGAAACCATGAAGTTCGATGCAAACACAACCCACTATTTTCTTAGGACTCCGCGCTTCGTAGAATTTAAGCTTATCTTTACATGGCTTACTGCGTGGAGTGCCCACTCTCTTAATCTCACCTAGTTCTTATGTCATAAGTGTATTGTAATGTTTTCTTAACGCATTGAAAAAACGCAATTGTGCAAAACGAAAATACATGACCATACTTATAGACGCGACGGGAGCAATTCAATAGAAGATTTTTGTTGTTTCAGGTAAGCGATGCCCAAAACCACACAACCAACACTGCACACAACACGCCATTGATGGTGATGATGGTGGCTTGAAGTTGGAGTTGGCTCTTCGTTGGGAATAAGCTGAGTAAACATTGACTGCGACACGGAATACGAGATCCGGCACGGCGGTGGTGTGTGAATAGCGATGCCGCGTTGATAGTTGAGTCCTTGCCAAACAATGGCACTGCATGCAACAGCTTAGGAACCTAGACCCAGGGCGCGAATTGTATTAAAGAAAGGAGCAGCGAGCAGAATAGAGCGCACATTGAAATGATTTAAAGGTAAACAAGAGTTGATGGCGTGTGTGCGATCGCTGCGATCTGATACGAGATGTGATCCGAATCCGCAGAGGATCGGAGACGAATATCATGTTCGAGTAAACAACAAACTACCGAACGAATGCAAGATGGCTGAAAATATCGTAATCCGACACGGCTACTTCATCTCACACTGAAGGTGTTATGTATATGCGCAATTCTTAGTAGAACGATAGACATGGAGGCATTCGAGGTGTGAAAAATAGGTAATCAAGTGTAAATATGAATTCGCAGAATCCGTTGCTGGCGCTGACACCTTAGCGTTTCTATCTCGTCGCTTCAAATCATTTAGATTAGTTGTAATTAATTCGCAATGGCTGGGTTTTGCTATAGTTGCGGCAGATGTCATACGGGAATAGTTTTATAATTATTCAGCGTGCAGCGAGAGACAGGATGACATACTTGAAGCGACATTTATATTGAAAGACAACAAAGGTGTCGTCTTCCTGTGCTGCTAGCATCTACAAACAACAACAAGCAAGATAGCGTCGTGTGTGGCATACGAGATTATACCATGTTGTTGAATAGATACATATAGATATTAGGTGTGATTTTACACACCGCGTTGGTTGGGCAGGGCATTAAAATGCACTTCACACATTTGCATCTCCGATGTTTTCTATCGTCTTCGTTCGACTCTGCGCACGTACCTAATGCGATCATCAAACAATCAACAGACGAGACTCGAGTAACAAGATGACAATTTCCTTGTACATATGTTCCTTGTGACTATCACATATTATAAGAAATGCAACTTAGCTCCTCGCTTATAGTCTAATTTTATTGTTATTCAATACAATATATGCCGGTTTTTTTATTCAATTATATCCATACATAAAAACAAAGAAATGTAATTTTAACATAATATTCTCTTTTGCTGCAGACATAGATAAAGGTATCTCATCTGCCCTTAATAAATATTCCATTTTAAACGCAAATTTCATGAGGTCCTTCTTTAGTATATAAAAAATCTGAAAAATTCTTTTGCCGCGAACGCTTTATTAAATGACGATAAGGACAATGGCAAGGATGAAACCCATATTTTCGTACTCCTACAGAATCCGAAACATCCCACGTTTTTGCCCATTTCATATTCTTCCATTTTAGCCAAAGAGGCTTCTAAGTTTTTCTCATCTCATTCGCCATCGAAATTAACAAAGAAAAAGCACGGAAAAGTCTTTGCGACCAGTCGACGAATGAAGAGGGCGGATCGCAGTACAAAAGTGCCGAGTTTTATGGATAAAGAACTTGTATTCAAAACTTGATATTGAATTATTGGAAATTCCAATCCCAGTGCGACCATGCATCGTGCATGTTTCATTTTTTACATAATATCATTAAAAATTCCAAACATTTTGTTCCTCCCTTCTTACCAACGCCGAACCACCATATTGCACCCCAAATTCTAAACAGAAATAATCTAAAATCAGTGCATACAAGCAATGTTTAAGAAAAACACATCCGAATTACCAATATCAAAAATTTATGATGACTATGTATAAGACTAGAAGAATGAATAAGGGGTGAGGTGAAAACTGGAACGTGTCATTCTAACGACTGAAGTGCTTGCAGCATCTCGTCTGGGAGTACGAGATGTCGTCGCGATAAGCACTTGCGCAAACAGAAATTTTAATCAAACTGATATTTGGCGATGGAATTAAAAAGTACCGGGCCGCGCTCGCACCTCCGACGTTTGTCGAAAGTATTTCAAATTAAAAAACTCTTTTATTCATCCTCACTCACCCTCCAACGCATTGGGTGGTAATGCAATCAGCGTGCATATGAAAATCTCATATGGCCAACGCGCTTGCCGCATTTCGAAGTCGCAAACTTGAAATTTGCGAGGTGCGAAAATAATCAGAAAAATTTGTTCCATTGCTTTTGCATGGAAATATCGTGCAGGGCAAGATTCGAAAACGTAGTGAAGCGAATATGTCGCTGGAAAATCGTGCGCGAAGCGGGCATATTAAAGAAATTTACATTTTTATTTTGGCACAACTTCGAGCTGCTCTTATTAAGTAACCGCGCGTATATAAACTTTCCGCTCTTCGGCGGCCGAGAGTTTCGGCAACACGGTGCGGGGTTATTTTCGCGAGGCGCGGAAACACGGCGTTATCAAAAATTTGCGCCAAGCGCGCGCGCCGCATGTTCGTTACAAATCGAACGCTGCGCGCGCGCGCCGAATGGAAGGAACAAAAAGTTGTGCCGTTAGCATTACGCAAAAGTACGAATCGCTCGGGCCGCAGCAAAGGGGTGCGAGGCAGGGAGGCAGGCTATGCTGACAAACAAACCAGGTCGAGAAAATGAGCGGGGGTGCGCGCAAAACGTATAAAACCTGCCAGCGTGCTGAAATTGGAAAATTCCGGCGCGGGGGCGGCGCGCGCAGATTTTAAATGCGAAATATGTATAAAAATACATCGGTGGCGCAACGCGTAGCGTGGGAGGGCAGAGTACCTTGATTAAATATTTATTCATTTATTGGAATTCTTTGTGCCGAAGTTTTGTTGCGAAACGGTGGCCGTGTGCAAGGGAAAAATATAGCACACAAAAAATGAGGGTTTATTTGATTTGCGAAATTGATGACTATGACCCAGGACGGCCAGGACGGGGTTCTTTCAACGCATGCGTGCAACAAATACCACCCAGATTTAGCAACTTTTAAAATTATCGAACCAAAAAAATCAATATTTTCTACCATTCTTCAGAAAATTAATTTTCATACGTTAAGTAATTTTCGATCAAGCATAAAATAAGCTCGCTTTGTGGTATGTTTGTTATATCGGCATCAAAGTCCGCCTGTCGGTCAGTGATATGTTTATTCAAGCGGACGTGATGGTCTCGCCGAACTGGCCGTCCCAGTTCGCTGCCGGAAAAATATGAATAGGAATGCGTGCACAGAAAATGAAATGAATAAAAACCAAAATAAATATTGGAACATGGCGTTCGCCGGCGCGCGCTCAAAGGAAGTCTTAAGGCCGGCTATACCTGCACGCCTACCTTATATTAAAAGCTTCTCTCCACGAAGCCGGAAAATTATTTCTTTTTGAAAAGGCTTAAAAGTCATTCATGTGCATTATGGCATCGAGGCTACAGCTCCAAAATCAGCCTGTATACGACAAATCGACAATATTTATATTTTTCTAACCAGAAAGAAGCAATCACCACAAAGAGGAAAAGAAGAAGATGAAACGATACGGAGAATACAATTAAGATAAAAACCCGGTGGAACACAAGAAAGAAGAGAAGGAGTGAAAAAGGAAAAGAAATGGTATTAGCAATGGATATTAATATTAGAAACGAAAATAAATATGTATATAGGGAGGGCCATTGGTATGAAGATGCCAACAGATGTATAAATAAATAAGCCGGACTTTTGGACTTGGGAGTTTCGGAGAGTTGGCCGTCGCCGTCGCGCCGACTACGTCGTGCTCGTCTTCTTATGTCCGCCATGCGTGAAATCGAAAAGGCCGCGCTCGTCGTCGCCGGCACCAAAAGCTTTTCCGGATTAGGATTATTTTGATATTTTTTTCTTCCAAGGTGGCGAGCATAACGGAATAGTAACGAATTTAAATCACCTACGAGAAAGGGTGGAAACACAAAAATTTCTGAATAAGTTTGCAATTCCAAAACAATTTATTTATATCATGATTAATTTAGTTAACGTGGATTCATTTAAATAGTGGGAATTTGGTTAGAGTTGGAACCATTTGATTTTCATCGCATCATAACATGATTCTATTTTCGTAAAGCTGTCATCGCGTCAATAACAATCAACGACATCCGTCCGGGGTACGGTAATATCGTAGCGAAAACCAAACAGAAAGACAAGGCAGAGCCAAAGCACACACATACGTTGCGTTGGACAGCTATCAACGCCGTAATGAAACATTTCTTTTCGGTGGCAGTTGCCTCGTTAGTCAACAATCAACACCCTAGCCAACAACATAACAAAACTACCGTTGGGTAGCATCCGCCGCTTTTCGGCTATTTCCTTTCGTTAGGTTTATAAGCGAGAAAGGGGATACCAAGAAAAATGAAAGAAAAGTTACAACAAAAATGAATTGTAAGAAAAAATTTCGTAATTTATGATTATTTAATTTAACTCCCACTTTAAATACAGAAAGACTTAAGGTGCTTAACAAAGTGATTCTATTAAGTTATCTCATACTCACGGCTATAATAACGTCTAATTAAAAGCAAAAATTTGGCTGCAAGGTTAATAAATACAAATTAGTTTTACATGTTCAATTTTTCAGAGGTGGAGAG
>JARJDR010016297.1:0-18254 GCA_030264135.1 Myllaena sp. GC000078 | reverse complement strand
GAGATGCGGTCGAGTTCATGCAACATTGGTATTTAATTAATCCGGGCGCTGCTTTTGTTGCTATTTTGTTTCTATCCCGCCCCCGCTGGGGTTTACCGCTCGCCACCCCTCCCGCTTGCCAGCCAGAGATAGAAAGAAAGGTAGATTGCAAACAGTGTTTTTATCTCCGCCCGCGGCAATGAAAGAACGAAATTAGTTTAAATGAGGGTTCGGTATGGTTTGAAAATATTTGGGGTTAAACAAACAGCCAAACCTTTCACGCTGCCGGCATGATGTAATTCTTCAGGTGCCAAGCCACCAAGTGCTGATTAAATGTCAAATTAATGTAAATATTAAAAAGAGTTTATAAACAAACACGACGTTTAATCGATGAGTCACGCCGAAATTGGTACCTACGTAATGGTTTCTATTTCAAAACATTACGAAACTAATTAAATTTCGGTACTTGTTTTTGTTCCATAGAATAATTACTCGGCGTAATTGTGTTTTTCCTCCCTTGGCTAGTATGGCACACTTTGTACTGTTCAAAAACACCGCAGCGCTTATTTGTTGTCGTTTTGTTCCTCCCGTGGCAGGAAAAGTGGGATCAACGCAGCGTGTGGTCGTAGCAGACATAGAGAATAAATAAATGCCCTTTGGACATTTCCACCTTGCGCCGCTTTGTACTCCAAATTCCTTTCCTGTGTGCATGCACGGTGGAGCGCGTGGGTGGTGAAAAATTGGCGGTATTGTATTTTACGCCGCGAAAAGGTAGACAAGACAACGGTTGTCGGCTATAAACCGATAGGGATGATAAGTGCCGAGATTTATTGTGTAGGTATTTCACAAATACTATTTTTCGCTTGAAATTAAATTAAAGAAACGCGTAGAAGATTTTATGCAGATTTCAAGTATAATTAAGATTAACCACCCTGAAATTAATTATATCAACAATTTCAAGCGTCAAGCGTTTTTTCTTAGTGCTGACTTTTAATAAACGCATGGCAGAAACAAAAGGCAAGATTTTAGGCATCGCATTTCAATCATTGGCAGGCACGCAGGCCAAAGTTCAGAGAGCAAAAAGTTTGATCTAAAAATAACATCACGCAACAGAATATCGAGTATTGGTGGTGGTGATGGTGGTGGTGGAGGCAAAGCTCGAGCGCGCGCGCGAAAAATGGAAGTAAGAGAAGAGAGCTCTAATTAAAAATGTTACGCGCTCGCTGTGAATTTCCAGCACCCCCACCGTGGGAATCGTAGCGCGGAAAAGTTTTAATTGAAATCGGAAGTGTGCGACGACCAACCATCATGACCTCTTCTCACCCGCCACCTTTATGCAATCATCATCAATTATATTTATACCCACTTCTTATCATCACTATTATTCGGAATTGTAATAATCTTTATTGCGCGCCGAACTTTTAATGCAATCATCAAGGTATTAATTTTTTTGCTCATTTTTGGTGAAATAAATCGCAACTACACGAATTCGTTGTGATTATTATGATGACTCGATTGCACAGATTGCGGTCGGATTGCATTTTCTCGGCGGCGGCGGCACGATTGGCCTGTCGAACAACATCTAGCAACATCCATCTTACAATTTATATCGATTCTGATGTCGATTCCGATGTCGATGTCGATGTCGATGTCGATGTCAAGTGAAATATTGTAAAAATGTTGAAAATCCATAGAGTTTTAATTGAACCACGATACATAAAAATGTTACGGCGTGAAAGGGCAAGAAATAGTCATTTGCGATTAAGTATAAAATGAAATTGACGTCAATGTGCCGCCGCATAAAAGTGATTCGGATAGTGAAGATGGCGCAAGCCGTTTCCTTTTTTTACGACAACCGCGAAAAAGGCGTATTAAATTACACACCACATATGTTTTACTATTATTAATATTAGAGGTTACACTGTGGGTGGCCCGCCCCGCCCGTCTGCCTGTTTTATTGATATTACTTTCGCATTGCTTTAGCTTTATTATTATTAGACTAATATTCGATATCGTTGCGTTTTTACGATGAACATGTTCGCGATATCCGTGTCGGTCGCGCAATAAACTCCGAAATGCGAACGGCATGCGTAATAGTTAATAAAAAGTTAATAAATGTCCGGCCGCGCCGTCCAAATATATTCTTTGCGCCTTTCAACACTAAAAACTAGAAACTAGAAACTCGCTACATGTGCAACGAAACGTGTTATACAACTTGCAGTAGCAGTAATGCCATTAAACAAATTCGCTGGTCGGAAAAGGATACATGGGGAAACATATAACCTAATTGAAATTTGCATTCATATCCGGTGGGTTGGGGAAGCACTCTTGACTCGGCCTGACAGCCAGCCGCAATTCACCCCCAAAGAGCATTCCATGAAATTCACTTATTATATTAAATTCCGCATTATAATTATACGATTACATTTTATGCGTGCTCGTTTTCGAGCCACTGGACGATGTCGGTCGTGTCAGTTTTAATTTGAATTTAAAGTAATTTACGCAAAGCGCACAAAACGACCGCAGAACCGCCGAAGAACAGCAGCAGCAACAAAGGGTACAAAAGCATCCGGTGATGTCTAATGGTCGGTTGGATCCATCAAAATCATTGACCATCGGCGAACGACGACATCAAAATTGAAATTTCTTTACAGCGTCGAACAAAGCGACATTCAAAAGGACTTGGGTCAACGCGTGCGCTATTCGCAACTGATGGCTGTTTGCCCTCGTCGGTCGCACAAGGGAGCAAGACCAACATGCGAGTGGCGGGAAAAACGCGCCGAGCGCCGAAGAGAACGAAGAGCTTTTAGAAGAAATTGGCACGTATAGGAAAAAAGAAGATGATTAAGGGATCCTTGGGTAAAGCGAGACGCTGGAATTTGGCAATATTCCATGTCCTTGCGGGAGATCTCATCTGGATTTCATTTCATCTCATCACATTTTATTCATATACCTACCCCGCCGGCTCTGCAAGCGGGGCGAAAAGGCGTGTTGAGAGATTAAGAACGCGGAGTAAATTAATGAATGTATTGACCCGAATTTTATTCCGACGCAGCGCAAAGCATCAAACGAAAGAAAGGGAAATGAGAAATTGTAAAATTGTAATTAACGCAAGGCGCGTCGGTAATAATTCACCCCCACCGAATTGTGGCGCGGAATAGTGCAGCGGAGGGAAGTTATTTGTTTGCCGCCCGAATAAAGATGAGTGCGGCAGAGGGCAAACAATGCACACGCACTATGCGAACGAACGCATTATCCTTTACCGGACGAGGGACGGAGGACTGACGCCGCGGGAGGACGACTGGATTCTGCGCGCGCCTGCCAGGCACGCGGCCAATACCACTTCTTCGGCGAGCGGCGCAGCTCTTGCCTGCTTGCTGCCTGCTGCCGTGACGACGGACGCTCAGTCGGTCTTTCGCTTTCCTGCGAGGACGTCGCGCATCGGGCGCCATTGAGCACAACGCGTATACATTCGCACGCGGCCGTTTCAAACAACGCTCTTTAAATCACTCATAAGACTACTACCAAAATAATAAAAGTGTCAAGCATATTACAAATCGAATCACGGGGAACATGGCGCAATCAAATTGAAATTGAATCAACCCCTCCCCCAATCACTGGAAAGTTGCACAACTTTGCCCAGTCCAAGTTTGAGTGAGTGAGTGAATGTCGAATTCGATAGTGATTTACCAAGTCGAAGTGTGGTGAGTGAAGTGTATGGTGTCAGGGCTCTGTGTGTGTGAGTGTGGTTAAAGGGAAGGAAGGAAGGAAGGATAAGTGATTAGATCAAACCGACGGAACTAATCCTGCATAGCGCAGGCAAGCCAGCGTGCGCGCTGCAGCAGCGGGACTATCGACTGCATTCACGATGCGTTATCGCGCGGGGAATGGGAATACGCGCGCGGCGTCAAAGTTGTGCGTTGTCTTCGCCGCCGCCGCCACCGCCTTCCTGTCGTTCGGCAGCGCTTTCGGACAAGGTAAATACACAATCGTCGTAACATCAACCTGTCGCATACACTTCTGCGCATATTCAATTATGGCTGGTACGAGTATAATAAAAGTTTGAAAGTTTTGATGTGCGCATCCGGTTCGTTCGCAGAAGGTGAAACGAAACCACTTGCATCCGATGCGTTTTGCATTTCATTCATTCAACTGGTTCACACACGTGCGTGCGTGCATAGAAAGTCAGGATGCTTTTTCTTGCGCGCCGCATCGCGTAATCATAGCGTAGCAGAGTGAAGTGCCCGATTGCGTGGCGTATTAAAAATTAATGTATTCCTTACGCACCGCCAACGGACGACTACTTTGCTTGACGTCGACGAGCAGGTATGCGGCGATGACGATACCGATATATAATGCATACGATTAAGACACAACGTGTTTTACTTGTCGAGTAGTCCAAAATAAATTCCTAAATATTTGAATTAAAAAATTAAACTCATCGAAACAATGGTGAAAATCAAGTCAGAAATTGGGTTTAGATGTAAGCTGAGCTTATTGTACATCAGTTTCTTGTTGCAATTCCGATTAGTATGCGTGAATCAGAGAGTTGGATAACGTTTCGGCGTTTCATCACATATCGCGCGGTGTGCATCGAAATATCAAATCATGTGCGAACGCCTACCACCTGGTGTTCTCCTTCTCCTGCGCCTCCCACAAGCAATTTGCTTATTATTGTCATACAGCCAACGTAATTCCAGTTTTCACACATAACGAACGCATCACGCATAATACGCGTAACCCATAAACGTATAGGTATGTAATCGACGTAATAATTTGTAATGCCAAGGAAAAATTCCACAAGTTAGTAATTTGTACGAAATTAATAATAAATTAAACATAAAATCTTGCTTTGAAGATACCTACTAGTAAAACGTGTGAAATATCATATCTTTGCTGCCAAATTCAATTCTATGGTATATTGTTAAATATTTTGATGCAATTTGGACGTTTTATGGGTATTTGGAAACACATTCAATGATTTATGACTGTGTTACGTATGATTTCATATTAATTTCGAATTAATTACTACGTCTCTCGCTAAGGAAAACGCCGTGAACGTTGTACACTAATAGATGTAAATGATATACGATCATATTTTGATAAGACCAAGAAGTGGATTTCACCCCTAAAGCTCTTCGCGGATAAATCCACGAAATCTACATACATTAAATCACAACCGTGCGCATAATGACGCATAAATATATAGATTTGAAGGCGGCAGCGTTCGACTTTTATATGATCTTCTTTCTCCGGGCGAAAAATCTCAATTTCATATAATATGTTCCTTTCCGCGATCTCGTATTCGGTAGCAGCAGCCGAAATTGATTTCGATCATTTCGCCTCCCCCGCCAAGGGATTTATTGCATTTCGCCCGTGATTAATTTCCAAGTCGACAGCTTTTTCGGTATTGTATTTAATTAAACCGCATTGCGCCATCGCCTTGCGCCTACCGTCGTCTTCATCATCACTCGCCGGCGGAATCTAAATCGTTAATTAATTAATTTAAGGCGATTAACTCTTACCGCTGCCGGCTGTCGAGCGCGAGCGCAATATGCTTTTGGCGCTATTTTTACGGCTTCTCGTTGTTTCCCTTTCGGCGGGCCCTTTCTCTTTCGCATTTCGTCA
Source organism: Myllaena sp. GC000078 (assembly GCA_030264135.1). Lineage (NCBI taxonomy): Eukaryota > Metazoa > Arthropoda > Insecta > Coleoptera > Staphylinidae > Myllaena > Myllaena sp. GC000078. Next base: position 12,647 of record JARJDR010016297.1, on the reverse strand, counting down.
TCGTGATCATAAGAATGTGCTGCGGCGAATTGGTTCGTAAAATTTTCAGCGCACACGGATCGTTGACTCGGCCGTTTCTTGACTCTTGCTTTCTTTTTTGCTTGCGTTTCTTTGATATGTCGAGCAGAAAAAGTGGACGTTGGATGGACGAATGGACGGGCATGACGGTTATTACGGTTTAAAGGTTTTTAAAGCTCTTAACAAAGTTTCTTTAAGTGAATCGGTCGCTGCAAACTTTATGCCGCGCGCGCTGCTTTTATTATTCTATTACGAATCCTTTTTCGTTTTTGCATATTCTTCGTCTGTCGCGCAGCGCGGCGCCATATGGAATTAAATAACATACAACACCAAGTTTCCGCCGGCGTACTAATACGCCCCATCCGACACGTAAACTTCCGGAAAGTTGCGCATTATTTTCGCATTTACTAAATAACTCGCGCTGAATCCGCGCGTTCGTCGTCCTTTTGCCTTTTGCAACCGCCGCGAGCTAACTAACCGCCGCGTTGCCGCTAGTGAGCGACTCGGCATGTCCTACACATCCTTTTCCCATCCTCACACCCCCCGCCCTTCCTCGCACATCCTTTGCATCCTCTAATATTCGTAATTTCGTGTTATTTCGCTATGTGTGTGTGGGGGCTGTAGTGTAGCTGGAATATAGTTAGTGAGGTTTTGCAAGCCGTATTGTACGTCACTTCCTGTATTTGTATTGCGAGTCCTGCGGGCATCGGGCAAGCACTCGAGTTGTACGTTCGGTTGTTTTACGGCGCCGTGTTTTGTTGTATGCCCTCGCGGGCGGGCACAAAAGTTTGCGCGGGGTGCCGCCGCTGCCGGCGCCGGACGCGAATGCAAATGTATGTGTAAACTATAGTTGCGAATCCTGCGGATGCTGCGGAGTTTAAATGGACTCGCGCGCGAAAGACTCCCCGGCGTTTAACAATGTTTAACAATAACAATGTTCGGCGGGCCGCCGTAGAAGGCGGAATGTATGCGCGTATTCAAATGGAATTTATAAAGTGTTTCCACACAACTATATATACTTATATATTTTTCCAACATTTAATTCAGTGCGCAAATATTTGCAAAGCAAATGCAAATTTGCTTACAGCGCATCGAATTGCATTCGTATTGATACAAATATGTGAAAAGAGAGTGGGCTAATGAAGTTTTCTTCGAGTGGCGAAATCAACAATTAGCAATTGCAACAATCGTAAGAATTAGACGAAGACCAAGCAATAACAATGCGCGGACAACGCGGACGCTTCGCGCTTCGATTTCGTTTTCATCACGCTCTATTTCAAATCGGTGTGAAGCGGACGAGTGATCTCGACAATATACCCTATCACCATCGCCATCATCGTACCGTGTGTATGTGCCGATGATTATGATTGAGTTAGAAAATAGAAAATACCTACTCACATGAAAGTCGATTCCGAAGAAGAATGATTTCTGAAACAAAAGAAACAAACCGATTAAAATTTACTCGTATTTGTATAAAACACTAAAAATTTGAATTAAAAAGAGGGACATGAAAATTACAGGAAAAATGCATGCAATAAAAGGGAAAATCTGAGCGATAAAATTCGTCGCGTTGCGGAGAGTTTCACGCAGCGGAGGAGCTAATAAAAGTTGCATGGTAAAATGCTCTCCTCGCGCGGATCCGCGCCGACCGTGCTGGATTGGCGCAGTAATGAAAAGCGACGTATCGACACAAGCGCGTGCGCTAATAAAAAACATCTGTTTCGTCAATTAACGCGAACGCGCGCGCGCGCCGCTCATCATGCCCGAATGCGGAAGCCAACCCGTTCCCGGGGAAATTACAGCGCGCATAAATTTCCTCGTAATTTCTTCTCGGTTTTCTCCATTTTTGCCATTATGTATTCGAAAAATGCGCGCTAATTAAGAACGCAGCTCGCTATGCAATTTGCAATGTGTTTATTGATCGCATGATTCGCATGTTTCAATAAGTAGAAAATAAATATTAGGTACAAAGCGCAAAAAAATTAGGAGAAAAGATAAAGCTAATGGATTTAAAGCGCCCGCCGGCGATGGTTTCATATTATTAATCAAAACGCAATTAAGGCTCGCTCTCTTTCTCGCGCCGCAAGTTGGCTGGTTGCATTTTTCTTTTGCGGCGCGGCAGTGACGAGAGACAAGAAATAAGAAATTAACTCGTCCACACCACTTGCCGCTTGCCACATTTGCGCATTTGTGATTTGTGCGCTTGTGTTATGTCGCCGTCGACTGCTGTTCTTTCGTCCGGTTTTCTACTCGATTTCCAAAGCGTTGCCCGCGTTGCCCTGCTTGCTTTTATTTATCTCACAGCGTCTACGAAATAGTTTTTCATCGTCGCGACTGACCGTTTTCTTCGTTAATTAAATGCTAATGGTGCTAAAGTAAGCATGTTTTTTGCTCGCGTGGAAATTATTTCTTAATCAGTCTTGCGTTAAATTTGAAAAGGATTGAATTCCGAGAAGAATGAAGTTATTGAACGCATAAAATAGAATCAAATAATAGAACGGAAACAGATGATGCACAAATTGATCCAGTGATAGCTATAATACTCAAAAAATAAGAAGAAATTTCTGATTATAAGTTGAATACGGTTAAGCTAACGGAAGTGCTTGTGCTGCTCTTCGCCGGCGCACGAATACAATAACAATAAAGTGTAATTTTCATAAAGGCAAAGCCGATCCACAAATACGAGAAAGGCAATATAGAATACTGCTTTTTGTTGCTGTTATCAGTGCGTCGTAATCGCCTATTATGCGCTCTCTAATTGGACGAGAGATACGTGGGATTATTGAAAAAATCTGGAAAAAGTATCACGACAGACAACAAACTGAGGCTTTGACGCATGCATTCGATTTTCAATAAGGAAACGCTGGAAATCGTGCTATTCGTGACTTCACCAATATTGTTTCATTTATTTCAATATTTTTCTGCATTCTTTGGCTGTGTATTTGTCAAACAACTCCCGATTTAATTAAAATGGAATATCACATAAATTTAAAATGTTAACAATACCTATCCCCAGCAGCTGTGCAAGAAATTAAATTAAAAACGATGCTCGTTTGTATTAATATTTACTCGGAGCCTGGGTGAATTTCCACCTTCATCGTTATCTTCATCACCCAAATCCGAGACAGATTTCTCGAGATTCATGCTGCCCAACAAGCAACACTACTCCCTACTGGGTAGATAACATCTCTGTTTTGGATGATTGCAACCGACGCACTACTTGCTCATCTTGTTGATTCTAGCATTACTCATCCTCGCACACACAAAAACAGCGCACAACCAGACAGAAATCAAGGAAGAGAAAAGGTCTGTTTCGGTCCTTAAACGCACAACCTTTTTGCTCCTTCATTCATTTATGTTGAGTTGTTGCTTTGCCCCCCGCGCGGGCCCGCTACGAAATTATTTCTCTTTTGTTCCTTTTTCGATTTCGTTCCCGTTTCTTGGGCTCTGTTTTTTTCTTATTTCCTTCAATTTTCCATCCAGCTCCGAGACTGTGCTTTTTCGATTCTTTCGGCCGCGCGGACCTTTTTGCGTTTCATATTTTATCGACGGCGCTGGGCCGGTATGTATCGTCATCGCTTTCGATGAGTGCACACGGAATGCTCCTTTTGTGCGATCGCATTTTATTCTTTTTCCTTTTTCTTTTCTTGCCATTTTATGCGCTACCCCCGCGCGCGTGTACAATGAAGAGAAATATTGCAGAAGAAAGATGTGTGCGCGTGCGTGTCAGGTTCATATTTCTCTGCATATTGTTTTTTTCGTCTGCGTGCGTTTTGCAACAAAAAGCAGAAGACGAAAAAACGAAACAGTAAAACACTTTATTTCACTTTATATCTACATATTGGGGAATTCCTCAGCGGGCCCCCCTCACAAGTCATCTTTTTCTCGTTGGAACAAAACACAAAAAGAAATATTGAATCCCAAACTTTGCACCTTTCAATTTTCAGCTTAAAGCGTAAATATTTTAACCACCGATTGATTTAAATAGTGATTAATGTGTGGTGGAGGGCGGGGTGTCATAAAATGAAAGCGAATTTTTGCGAGACGAGCAAGAGCACCCTTTCCATCCACGTCATGTCATTTCGCAAGTCAAACAATTTCGCTGCGCAAACATATTTCGCATATGTACCCTTTTCCCTCTATCCCTCCACTCAAACGTTATATTGCATCGCCATCTGCCCATAATACGAAAATATTGACTGAATTACTCGCACTTCCTTTTTCAACTAATTCACCTCGTAAATCAAATACTGCCGTAACGGAATATTTAATACGGGAACATGCATATGTGCCGATTGGGGAAAAATACGATTAGAAATCTAAAGTGAAATGTCATAGCGTAGCACGTAACAAACACACAATATATTCGCTAATAATAATAAGAATACCTCTACGTATCGCAATCGTTTATGAATCGATTCAATTGTAGGCAATTTGACGCTCAACTAGTTACAATCACTGTACGAGTAAATGTTGAGTATGTATGAAAAGCCGTAGGTAAGTATAGAAATCCAGCAAGACAACGAGTGAAAGTGTATTTGCCGCCTAAAGACTAGAGCAAGAATTGATCGGTTTCGAACGGAATCAAAGTCCGAAAAGTCAAATATGCTCGTTACACGCAAACTCAAATGCTACTATCAGCGTTCGGCAGCAATAAACGACGTCGATTGCATTAATTTCGGCGCACTTTATGGCCCAGACGAAGCTGCTTTTTATGTTTTTACAATAGGCCGAAAGGTCACAAACTGCTAATGGCTGCCATTTGCCATTATTGTTTGCATTTATTACCCAGGTCATTTCGCATCTGGGAAGCGAATTGAAAGAAATTAATTTGAGGCCAAAATCGACACATATTCCCATGAATGGCGTCCGAGCTTCAATAATACGCTTTTTATACGTTTTTAATTACCCAACAATGAAGCAGGTCCGGACAGGACAGGACAAAACAGGTGTATGCATAAATACACCTGTTAGTTGTCGCCGGTGACGCGCATACCCAACAAAAAGTAAATTGGTGTATGTACAAAGTAGACAATTAACAATAGACCATCATCATCATCATCATCATCATGCTGTCGTTGTCGTTGTTGCAGACTTAATGAATTTCATTTGGCGCGCGCGTTTTCATTTTCGTTCGTCTCGCCCATTATATTTTTATTATTCCATAATATTTTGCGTGCCAAGTAAGTTTGCATTGCCATGCCGTTGCGTTGCGTTCGCATAGGTATAATCGTCACATCATCAGGCGCTTTACGACGAATCATTACAATGCTTATCGTTATTATTACGACAATGAGACAAAAGGCGTCGCGGGAACTTGGCGCTTCGCGTCATTATCGGATTTTTCGACTAATTAAAATGTGCGCCTTTACGCATAACGCGCCCATTTCATAACGCATTAATTTAATACGTTGTTGTCCATTGTTCTATTATCGATTCATTGTGGCGCACAATCAGACTCCCGCCGCGCGCGATTCCCAATTAGACTTGAATAAGTTAGGATGATTACTTGCGACGAATCGCACAATTACTAATTTATAACTCATAACTGTTCCTTGAGAAAAATGTCGTTTACATGCGCCGAGCAGGTAAATAGAACGCCAAGAAAGCACGTGCGTGCGTGCATGCCGTCTGCTTATACCAATTAACACCTCTTCAAACTAATTAGTCGCCATGCTCACTCATACCCACTTTTGCCGTGTATTGCCATTTGCCTGCATGCGCTTAGCGCTAAATTGGGTAAATCGCGGCAATATCGCTGCTGTTTTCACTATTTGTACGACACGACATTCTACCATTATGCTAGCAGGAGCAAAACAAAACGCTTTGCAATTAACATGGAAATAAATTCTATCAACAGAATTGGTACTCCGTGCAATTGTCATAAAACTTCAAATTTCGGGTCAAACCATTTCAATTACCATCAATTACCTAAGTCTAAGTCAATAAATATGAAAGCAAACAACATTTAATTGGCAACATAAAATACTCATTGCTTATTCTATTTCAAGAAAATTAATGGTTCTAAATGAATTACTTCTGAAGTTTATTGAAGATTAAAATAACTTCCATGAAATAAAACAGCTGGTTGGTGGCCTACACAAGGCAATACGCATAAGCATTGTACGAGTGTAGGTATTACTTCACCTACGTCGTATGGACTTAAGTCATACACCATTCACTTCACTGCGGTGGTCATACCTTTGCGCTTGCGTTTATATCGACATTGTTTAAACATACACGTTTTAAGCTACTTGCTGCGCGCTGGAAGTTCAACGCTGCTTGGGTGTGTTCGCGAGTACAAAACCAGTATCTGGCTCTCTTGCTGGCTAGCCGCCGCTCGAAACAAGACAAAAGTAACAAAGTGAAAGTATTCCGGAACCGCTGAGCGAACGAACGAACCGACTCACGGACACACCAAGTGCTATGAACAACTGACTTAAGTCGAAGTCCAGCAAAAAGCGTTCGCTTTTTGATGTTTTTTACCATTACTACAGTGAGTTAAATGTTGTTAGGAATTGCCTTCAACGTACAATTACAATAAATATTTATTAGAATATTAATTATAGAATTATTATGAATCTTGTGATGAAACCGAAGGCACCTCGTTAGTTAGCTTCAGTGCTACATTCTACACCTTATCACTTAAAAAATGATAAAAAATTGGGATAAAATTGGTCAATATTGATCTTGCCCCGTTTGCGATCTTACTCCCCTTCACCTTAATTATTAATACCCACATCATGTTAATGATAAAGATAGAATTTTATTCGCTAGTGTAAATTACGCATTGTTTCATTGACCGCGCGTGGCAATTATCAACACCTATGGCCATGGGCAGCAGCGATTCGAAATGAATGAAGTCGTGCATTGTGCAATCAATTATTATTTCATCGAGTTAATAGTCGGAAGCCTACACACACCGCATTGTGATTACGCCCACACGCAAGTTTCCTCTCTCTCTTCTAAGCTGCAAAGCACAAAAACGAACATGTTCGATTACTTGCAAGGTGCAAACTTCCCAATTTGCGGGTGCTCGAAACAAACAATGTTTCAATTAAACCCGCTCGCCAAACAGTCCCCCAGTTCCCCAGTTCCATGAAGATTGCTATAACAACTACAAGAACTAAGAAACGATGTTGGGGCCCCGAACCCAGCAAGACGTCGACACTTAATGGACTCGTCTGTGTCGGCGTTGACACTTTCCACTTTCCACATTCGTCAGGTCGAGCGCTGCGGGGCTAAAGTAACACTTGTACGAGTGTTACTTTGGTGTCGCCACCCCCGTGATGCTCTCTCTGCTCACAACTCCACCTTGTATTTGATATAGATGGTCGCCCCCTATACAACCGAAAGACCTAGGCGGGAGTTTGAGGAATGACCCTTACAAGGCCACAGAAGCAAACGAAGAAGAAGAAGAAGAAGAAGAACAAGTATTAGACGTCAATATCCAACAAGTGTGTTTTGATACTCGCTTTCCGAGCACTTTGCCAAACAATAGCGATTAATTTCGTATGAATACATAATCCGGATTATATTTTTTTTAAATGCGTCGCCCAATTTCACCCGCAATTTCAATTCGATTGCGTTTCATTGCGCGTGTGTCGTTTATATTAAACATATTCTAGTAATATGAACATTGGGTAGTTGTATGTAGTTCCATAGTCGGTTGTACAATGCGTATGGTTTTTGAATTTATAGCAAACAAACATCAAACAGAGTGGAGTGCTCGAACGCATAACAACAAAAAGCGCGGTGCAGTGGCATAACCGGCAATTGCGTATTATATGTAATAAACGCTTGCGCAACGCGGAGCAGTGCGAGCGTTTTCACGAATTAATTCGCGCGCGCGTGTGCTGCGTCGCAAATAAATAATCGCTGCTCGTTGGGTGTTCATGGAACGCTGGCTGCACATACTATAGTATGGTGTGCTTTCGCAATTTTTGACGTGGAAGTACCTTTCTTCTGGCGGACCACCCAAACGAACCAACGAGTTTTGTTCAACTCAAATCCAATTGCATCTGTCATAGATCTTTTCATAGAAAAGAACAAGCAAAATCATAGTTTTTCTATTAAAACTATAAAATGTTAATTAAACCTTTCCCGAGAAGATGTACTGGATGAATTATAGCCATTGATTAGTAATTTGAATTCGCAATCATCCATTCTGATTAATTATATTGAGCTTTGTGTAGCTTCACATATGGATAGATACTCTACTTAAATATGTCATTCGACAATATAATTTATACGGCACATCGGCTTATAACAACGCATAAATCGCAAATATCCAGCGTATTTCTATTAATCGAAAACGTTCGTATGTGATTTGGCCATCAGGCAATAGATTAAAACAATAGCCAGGACACTCGCACCCACCCAATGCATAGAGTGTTGTGTGGGTGGTCACTACGCGCAGTTGCAGAGTGCCCTACGTTACGCATTTGGCGACTCTCTCTCTGCACACGATGATGCCCAAACGCAATCGATCGATCGGCGGCGGCGGCCAAACGGAATGACGAACGGACCGAACCAGCCAGCCAACCAGCCGACCGGAAGTTGAATTTAATCAATATTAATATCAAACGGACGTGCTCCTATTAATATATAAATATATTTTGCTAGGCTCAAGCGCCAGGAGAACGCAAACAATCCTCACCTCATACGCATACGCACACGCACTGTCAATGAATGTTGCATAATATTCGTTTTAATAATAAACATTAATTATTTTATGAATTTTGCAAATAAATTATTAATACCCAATCACAGGTCATGTTTGCTATTAATATTTATGGCATAGTTATTAAAATACGAGTTTGTACCTATGTATTTGTTAAAATGTAAATATTTGCATAAATACTCGTTTAATGGTAATGTCCGCTTAAAACCATGTCATTTCTTACGAGTTATTAACGTTGGAAATTGTCACCTGCTCGGTGAAATCTCACTAATCACCACTTTTTCTAAGCGTGGCAAATCTTGCGAATGGCTTGAGTCTTGCGTCTTGAGTATAATAGAATAATAACCAAGAAGCAAGAAATCACAACCAAGTACAGAGAGAAAAGTTGAATTGTCGGATGTTATGTAAAATACATAGCGTGCTTACATTTAGGTCTCAATCAAGTCACTCTGCGCACGTGTGTCAGCCATACACAATCCCACTTACTACATTGCTAGCCGAATGCAAATAATAACTTAATGCGTATGTTGTAACCATATACTTGATGTTGATGTTCTTTCCACATCGAATGCGTGGGCGACTTCTTGCGGCTGCTGTCTTAAAAAGGCAATAAAATCGTCGCGCATACACCTACCGTTTCGACTTAAAATTCTTACAATGTTATAACTTCTACCTAACCATTTTAAATATGCGGTTTACCAAAAACACAAAGTAGTATAAAACAACGAGAATTGAATGAAAAAGATCAAGTATGCAAAGCATGGCGTCACACAGAATCAAGTCAATCAACCGTGCAATGGATGAATCACTGTATAATAATCTTTCCGGTTTGATCTCGCGCCCAGCCTTATTATTAAGTCTTGGCTCTAATTTCGCGCATAGCTAACCGAGATTTATGCTTTGTTTCAGGTATGTGTCAAACCCTCTAACTAAATCATCATCAGACGACTCTGAGAGACAAAGGCGAATGCATTTGCTATCATCAAGACACACAACGGAGTCGTACCCAGATTCCGCGCACGTCGCGCATTGTTTGCATACTGCGCCAGCAAACACGCCTTTCTTCGACGAACTTGCCTACAACCACGCATGCCGACTGTATAAATCCAATGCATTGCATCGAAATGCTAATTAAAAACCTCGGCAGCTGGCGGCGGGCAAGTCAATAGAGATGTTGTACGCGCACTTGCCTATAACTATTGATAACTTTGCGCAGTCGATTTATTGCACAAATAGAAATCGTGCGTCTAATTGCGAATACATATCGAGTGTGCATGTGTTTGGCATCACTCGGTATGTCTTTGGTTGGAAAGAACCGGTTCAGTAATGACCGCGGCGAAAAAAAAACCGGTGCAATGTCGCCCGCGTTTGGCTAACGAACGCGCCCGCGCCCGCGCTCGCAAAGTCACCAAACCGCCACCGCAACTCACTCAACTTGAGCAACGTCGCTTTATCGCTCGTTAAGATTTAATTCGCTTGCAAATCGTATTAATAGCATATAAAACTAGTCGACTTTCGTCATACATATTTATCTTCACATCACACTCATGCACATCATGCGTCTGAGTACTTGAAAAGTGTGTCGATGAAAACGAAACCGACGAGCGCGAAAACGAAATCTTAATTTTCCAACAGTCTTTTTTCCTTGCGGGCGGTAGATGCGTGCTGATAGAGAGGTCTCCGACTCAGTCAGTGTCACGAATTTCAAGCATTTCGACATAGAAAAATACACGTCGTTTAGTTAATGAATGCATTGCTAAATAAGTGGCTGTATCAAAAAACATGTCTTCTTGATTACTATATGTTGAAAAAGGTGTGTTTAGAAGTGATCTTTGACACTTCCCCTGCAGAAACGAAATCTAAGAATTCGTGTAGGTACAGAATATCATTTCCATTGTCGTTAGTAACTTTCTATGCAGTTAATAATGATTTACATATAGCTCTACCCAACCCAAAAATTTCTACCAAATAAATGCTTGCATTTATAAATAAATAACCGCTAATAAATATTCAAAGAGAAGACGAGATGTTGATAAGTATGTCAATATCATTATCCGTTTATTGTTTGTTACTTGACACGATTTTACCTCTCTCAAATCTCACTGAATTGATTATTAACGTTCCAGTAAATATTAATACGATGAATACCGGCTTTGATTGTCGTTAATCAAACTTTCTTCTACTGCGTGAATTTCACATCAAACTTTTAATGTGATCCCGGATAGGCGCGTGAGGTGATTGTGCGCATGTGCACTTTCAATTAGCCTCGCAATTAGTAACGAGATTATCGTTAATAGTCAATTATATAATCACGAACTAATCGCAATGGTTAATCGTGCCGATACAGCCACAATATGGCAATTGTCCCAGCGACCCACACTCGTCCTCCTCCTCCTCCTCTTCGTCCACCCGACCGCATGCAAATGGCGCTTGTACAAAACGAGTCGCATGTGCATGGTTGTAATTGGTAACGCGAATAGATCGAACCCACCATAGACAGACATAGCGCAGAGAGATATATATGTGACCAATTGCTATTATATCCGATTCGGAACGCGGCGCGCAACGCTATTGTTTCAACGGTACAACCACAGCGCGGCAGAAAGAGAATTATGTGGCCATTCAGAGCGACACGCGTACAAATTAACGATGAGTGCGCATACGCGGTGGGCTTATTAGGGCGCACGCACACCCGCATAAACCGAATACCATTCCTCCGACTCTTTGTCTTGCGTTGTTTAATAGACTACGCGCGAAACAAATAAATAACCTTAAATTAGATGCAATTAGCCTAAGTTTCAAGGTAGCGTTTAATGTATTCAAATAACTACTTTTTAATTTCCGGCGCGATGCATAAATTTCGAGTGTGCTAATTAAGCATCGCGCACACGAAATCATTGACGGGGGGTTTTAATTGGCTGCTCAGATGAATTTGGCACTCGACATTTATTTATTATTTGACTGTGGTTTTTGCCTTTGAAGCCTTTTGTTGCGCGCCTAATTAGCATGCTGTTGAATGTTTTCCAACATCTGTTATTAGGCAAAATATTGGATGTGCTCGCGAATTATATGAAAATTATAGGCGGACGGCAAACGATTCAATGCCGCGCGCGCAGCGTTTAATTGAACACATCGAACAATTAATCCACTTTGTGCGTGGCGGCGGCGCGCAGACAAAAAGTGTCAATTTGTTGAATTCGTGTCACGCGCGCGCGACCGTTTATTTTCGCGAACAAAAGACGCGTACAAAAGCTTGGTTGGTGGCACAAAAAAAATCCGCTGTGCGTGCGTGCGCCGGGCACAATGTGATTTTTTTTCTCGTGTGTCTGCAAAGCTCGAGCATTCATAATTCATAATTTTTACGGCACTTGCCATTTTCATATTAAATGCGTGTGCGTTTTGCGTTTGCGCACCGCCGCCGCGGTAATAAAACGGGGTTGGCGCCGCGGGATCGTCGTCGTCGTCGTCGTCGATTAATCATCGTGTAATTAACGGCGCACGCCTCGGTGTTTTCACTTAATTACCTGTATCTTTAGCGCCCTGCTTTCCCATCCAGCTGCTGCTGCTGGTTGGATGTAAATTTCGGTGGCGGCGGCGGGCGGCGCTCAATGCGAATCCTATCAGGAATATTAAAATCGCGACGAGAATATTAAAATACACAGCGCGGGGGGTTGGGTTGTATTTATCATAAGACGGAGCTTCGCCTTTATATCGCTCGTAAATAACGCCGCGGCGAATTTATGCGGAATGATTTTTAGAGCAATATTTTCTACAAGTTTTATGATAGCGGCGGTGGTGCGCGAGAGATCGTTTGTATATTTGTGGCCTGATGCAATTTACGAGCGTAAATGTTAGATGAATGGCGGGCGGGCGCGCGCGCACGGCGCACGGCGGCATCATCATTCATCGTCCCGTGTTCCCGAACGTTTTTTAATAACTTTTTTCG
>JARJDR010016289.1:0-13081 GCA_030264135.1 Myllaena sp. GC000078 | reverse complement strand
CGTCAGCGTATGCGAATGAAATTGAAATGATAATGAATTACCGCTGGTGCACACGAGTGCATGTGGGAAATTCATTTAGGCGTGCGTAACGCACGCACGTTGATTACACGTGCAGAAATTGATATCTAATATGTGCGCATATTGATTACATTTTAATTCACAACTTATTTCCACCCAATTGAAGATTGACAAATTAGCTAATGCACATATGTACTTGATATAAACAATTTTTATTTTCAAGTTCATTTTCAATTCATTTACTTACTGGAAAATATATGAATCACTGCGATAAAAGCACACAGCCTGGTAAATAATGGATGGGACGGTGGCCGTTTATTATTGTTTTTATTGTGACTCAATCGAAATTGATTTACCTTTTCTATGAAATGAAGTGTCATTCCTCATGGCGGATGAAAAATGCTACCAAAATATGAGTACGATATGCAATTTAGATCAGGCTATAAATTGTTTTTAATTTTTTGTGAAATAAGGTAAAGTGGGGTAAGATCGAAACGGTTTTTGCTAAGTTCAACTTCAAATGTATATATAGATTATTATATGTTTGAAATATTTGCCCAAACTTGGCATTGTCGTAAAGTGCAGTTAATTCTTTATAATTTCCACTAACAGAAATCACAATTTAAATTAAATGGAGCACCTTTATTAACAGATTAAAAAGAGGTGACAGATGATGCAAACGCCCCCTTGTGAATGGGGCAAGATAGTTATCGGTTAATTAAAATGAATTAAAAGCTATATTCTCACATTAGGGTGTAAAATCTGAATTCTACGGTTGTCATTTACAAAATGCTTTTTATACCATTACATTTTGTGATTTAATTTCAAAGTTATATATATATATATTTCAATAATTTCGTACGGACGACGGCCGCTCCATGAGCTTAGCATTATGTTACGATCTTTCCCGGCAACCTCAAAATATGAGGTATGATCGCACCAGTGGAATTCTTAGAAAATATCAAGTACCAGAATTTCTTCCTTGAACATAAAATATAACTATTTTTCTTCATACATACAAAAATTTAGCTTAAAAATCGAGATAATAACCAATAATTTCAGCGCACGTTCTAAGTCATGTCAAACTTGAGTATGTAGTTCATAGTCGTCTCTTGCAAAGCATAGAATACGAAGATATCTGCTTGTAAATCAAAGGCACCTCGTTAGTTAGCTTTGTAGTAAATCAATGCTACATTCTACACCTAAGTTTTAAAAGAATTAGAAATTTAAAAGAACAATAGGGATAAAATTGGACAATATCGATCTGGCCCTGTTTGCGATCTTACTTCACCTCACTTTATGTTTAAAATGTACGTAGCAGTCGTGTAAAATATAAAAAAACTGCAAAAAATAACAGATTTTATTATTTGAAAACCATTAAACCATTTATTAATTATATACATTTACATATTCATAATCATAATATGTATGGGTGTGTTTATTTTATCATAACTTACTTTGAATTCTTTACACCATTGTAGAATAGTTATTAGTATTTAATTTCTTCTCCATTACAGCATCAATTCATCAATTCATTTGTAATCATTACTTTGCTTATAGTATGTTATTATGTGGTGTAGCTAAAAGTTTTGTTGTGCAGATTATTAACAAATAAAATTAATACTTCTGCCGCAAAATACCTACTATTATCCATTTTAACCGACACAATAGCAAAGAATTTGATTGTGGTCATTTTCTGACAAGCAAACAAATATTTTACTTTCACAAATTAAGCAAAGCATCGAATCGGGATGAAAAAATAGATTGTTTCACTACATCTGGCGTCTGTTACAAAGTCACTACTTGTCTTTAACTTACACTCTCATTAACTTACTAATCCTAGCCTAATAACCACTATATGTACTCAAATACGTACTCATTTCTTAACTAAATACTCATTTCCATTTCATTTTTGTGAATCGTTAAAAAGTTACCCATACATTTTGACCATATCATATTTAGCATCATTATTTTGCAGTCGCAAGAGAAATATTTACACAAAATTAAGACTTCTTTGAATGAGCACTAATATATTATTATTTGTAGCATTTTGGTTTTGTCATACATGAAAAATTTGCATATGTTTTGTTGCATATGATTGTAATTTCGATACGTGCAATAGACTAACAATAAGTTTCACATTTAGTTTTGAAAGCAAAAACTTAAATCGTGCGCACTTTATTTAATTAATCTAGAAATCAATGTCTTTGCATGAGAAACTAGATAATTTCGCATCCCTCATACAAGTCGTCTAACAGCTTAAGCCTATATCACAAACTCGTTTTTACAAATTTGTTTTTTACTTTTTTACTTGTCTTCATTCTTTGTGTAACGAAAACAAATGATTAGCTAAACTAAATTAAGCATTCCTTATTCTCTTAAGTAATTATACTGAAGTGAAATTGTGAATGTGAATGATTGTTGCAATTTTATACCATCGATTGTTGTATTTAGACATATTTTTGTTATTTTCTGCAAAAATATTAAGATCCTGTCGTCCTGTCGTTGCATTAATCATCATAATCCTTGCACTAATATGTCATATTGGATATATTTGAACTAATTGATACTCGTTACTTTCTATGAGTTACATTGTGTCTTCAGAGCAGAGAACTTTTTTTAGGTGTGATATAAACGTTGAGAATAATACATAAGCGTCATTAATATTTACCTATTAATTAGTTTGCGTTGCCTTTCAAAACGAGTATTCACTCTTCATTTTTCTATCTACAAATTTAAATACTTATCAATCATGTTATTTTATATCTTGATTGCTTGCGCGTGCCGCTTTCAACTGCAACACTTGCTTGATTACAATTAATCACTGCAGTTCTTAGCAAATCCTACCACCAATCCTTCTATTCGTGTCCTCTTCACTCTTTAGATGTTTATTTTCATTGCAATCCTAAGAACAATATTTTAACATTCATCTAATTGTGTATGAGTGTTGCTTCTATGTGGTAAGTGTAAGTTTGCATATCTGTAGAGTGTGTTGCTAAAGACAGGATTATTTGCACATAAATGTTTGTAAATGCATCACTTTGCTAGCACCTCATTCTACTTAAAACTTGTACATTAACATTTAAGTTATTTTATCATCCTCTTCTCGACACGTCAATTCCACATCATTCAATGAAATTTCCTTCATTTTCGCAACTGTGTTCGATATTCTTATTGAACTATGTAGTATGTTAAGTAATATTATAATAGGTTGATGTACCATTGGTAATTTCTTTGGTTACACATATAGGTATAATTTGTTGTTGAATATATCATTATCAGTCTAGATGTAATCATGTGTCTTCCAGCTAGGTAGTTGAAAAGAAACAAAGGAAACAAAGCATACCATTTTTTTGGGGGTAGTGGGTGAAAAATGCAATTTGGCTAGACTGATTCCTGTTTGCTAGCGGCGTCTATTCGCGTAGCTTGTGCCAATCGGCGATCTGCCGACGCGGTGAGTTGCACACCTCGTTCCAATGGTGGAGCGCCGAGCCGGTGCATTTCGCGCCTCCCAAATCCAACCTGCCAATCACCTACACCAGCCAATTGTAGAGTCACAGTCACAGTTTGACAACGATGACTTACCTCGTTTTTGGTCACCCTATCCCAGTCCAGCAGCAAGAACTCCAAGCTCACCTGCTCCAGCGAACCATCACCGTTCGCCGGAATGTCAAAAACAAAGCTCTCATTGAAAACCGGCGACAGTGTGCGTTTCTTGACGTGTGTTTTCTTCTTGGCGATGCGCTGCCCGTTGTAAAGCAGGTAGATCTTCACGTATGGATCCGCCAGGCCGGTTACGTCCATCTTGGGCAGGTTACGCGCTTTCAGGACGACGACGGTGAGTCGCGTCGCAGCCGGCTGCCAGCACAAGGAAACGAGCAGTTCGCCGCGACCTTGGCTCTTGATCTGCAAAAGATAACAAATCAGTGATTATCCTTCACCCCATTTGTGTCTGTTCCCGTTGCTTGTGTTTCAGGATGCGGGACGTAAACAAAACATTAACCCAGATAAAATCTCCGGACTCCGGATGACATGCTTTCAGCATTTGGGTCAGCTCTAGTTTTAGAATTGGATTGGTTCTTACCTTAAGACTGCGCGGTTGGATCTCCCGACAGAGTGCCATCTGCTGCTTCTCGGCCTGCGCAATATCCACACTGTTGAGTGCGCAGAACACCTCGCCGATGATATCATCACGCGAGTAACGGTCGAAGCTCAGCACAACAAAATGCAGGGTGATTCCGGGCAGCTGGTTGAAGTTGATGCCGTAGAACGTGAAATCCTCATCGTACACCGGATTGCGGGTTTTGCGCAGTACGCGTGTCTTGACTTTGTGCTGCTTGTCGGGCAGCAGCTGGAGCTTCACGTACGGATCGCTGGAGCCGACGTTCGGGTCCTTCGCGGGTAGATCACGACAGCGCACCACCGATACAATCAATGCGCTCTTATCCGTTTTATATCTACAGCAATACCAAACAATCATTTAGGTATTTAATTGATGATTCTTTAAGAGGATGTTGCGAGTACCGTAGTTTGAAGACGAGTTGACCCAAATATGTAGCGCTTTGTTGCAGATTCTTCTCGTTGGCTTCGGCCTCATCCCTGCTGGGCGATTGCAGCTCCGTTTCAGTGGTGAAGACAATGTCCTTCTGCACGGGCAGATGGTTGACTTGGTCCATGTTGCCGTTGACGCCCGCTTCGAGAGCGCCCGGCATGTTTCCGGTCGGGCTGGGTGTGTTATGACCGGATATCTGTTTAACATCCATATTTTAACATCAAATGAGAAAAGGGTGAGGGGTGAATACGCACCCCAGGTGGCGAACGTCCTGGCCCAGTTGGTGAAGGGCTCTTCTTCAAGTAGTGCGTGGTCACACCGGCGGGACTCTTCACCGCTGTCGGGCGGCGGTGCGCGTGAAATGCCAGAGGTTGCTCAACTCCGCCGTGTCGCTTGCCGCCTGAAGCTTGCCGTCGTCGGCGATAACAGAAGCACGTCACGGCCACCATACAGATGGCGAAAACGGCGCCGGCGAGACATAGCGCGATGATCGTTGACGGATTAACTGCAACATGCGATTACAAAGTAACATCGTCGTCGGTAGTAAATGACGAAAGTGACGCAGTCATATTTCATTTAAATATGCAAGCCGAAAATTTTTACAAAGTTTCTACAGCATAGGAGCGCGTGTGGGGAGAAGTGGAGGCGCCGGGCTCTTACAATCTGCATGGAAAATCTTGAAAACGTCGCAGCGAATAAGTTCAAGCGCAAGCATATAAAAGAACGACCGCCCCCGCTTGGCGTGTGCGTGACTCAAACACGTGATGTAATTAAATTTATTTAAATTGCGTGCGCGCAACCTTTCTTATCGATGCAACGTTCTAATAAGGTGTAAGCAAATTATAATGATTTAATCCCCTTGTAATTATATACTCCATAGCTTTATTAAATTACGAAACGGGTCAACAGTCAAGGTTAAGATTTATTCACGAAATTTTATGCTTAACTCATCAGCTCACTTCTTGTAATGATCGTAATAAGGTGAAGTGGGGAAAGATCAAAGCGGTTTTTGCGAAGTTCAACTTTAACATTATAGATTTTTTATTATGTTTCAAATATTTGCGCCAGCTTTGCTTTATCGTAAAGTGCAGTTAATTCTCTATAACGTCCACTAACAGAAATCACAATTTAAATTGAATAGAATACCTTTATTCACAGAGTAAAAAAACGTGACAGGTGATGCGAACGCACCTTGTGAATGGGGCAAGATCGTTAGCGGTCAATTAAAACTAATTAAAAGCATAATTCTCACATTACGATGCCAAATCTGAATTCTGCTGTTCTCATTTACAAAATGCTTTTTACACGATTAAATTCTGTGATTTAGTTTCAAAGTTATAAATATTTAAATAATTTCGTACTGAGGGCCGCGCCATAACCATAACCGGGAACCACAAAATATGTGGTAAGATGTGGTAGTTTTTTTAGAAAATATCAAGTATTCAACAGAATTTCTTTATTGAGCATAAAGTATAACTATTTTTCTTCAGACATACAAAAATTTTGCTCGAAAATCGAGATTATACCAATAATTTGAGCGTACATTCTAAGTCATGTTTTACTTTGTACTAAATCGGTGATAGATTCTACACATTATTCTTAAAAAATTACCAATTGGGATACAATTGGTAAATATCGATCTTGCCCTGTTTGCGACCATACCCCATTTCTCCCTATTAACCTTTCCAACAAGCATTAAGAGTGAGAGTTGGCAATTGTAATAACATTATTTGGGGCATTCAGGCTTTCACTGATTATATCACTCCTAGCAAGGGCATATTGCGTTTGTAGCCACCAAGTACCCAAGAATTACAAGTTACCGCCACGCAAGTCTCAAGTGTTAGAGGAGTAACGCCAAAAAAAAGTCATAAAAACTCAGCTTGCGCACGCAGTCAAACAGCATACTAATTTCGGGGGTCTGTTTGCTTTTGCTCACATGCGGATGCAATTAGCGGTGATTAGCGCCCCCGCTTCGCAATTACGTTTGCAATCTCAATTTAAGAGGTTTACGACTGCAACGCCGACGCGCAACGTCGTCATGGAGACAAGAAAATCCTTAATGTAATGAAGATTTAGTTGAAAACTAAGCTCGAGTTTTATGCCCAAGGATTCCGCATTTTTTTTTCTTTTTCTTTTCTTGGCAAGATGTTATTTATTTACGTAGTACACTTTGTAAAGCTCTCTCACATTCAACTTTGGTCCATCTCCAGCCCTCTCGTTCTCCCGGCTAGCGAAAGTTAGAGAAGTGTCAACGGTGCGCAAACACACCCCTTGTCACATGAAATATCGATTGCTTTACGCGGGGGTGGCTCCCGCACCAATTTTGAGGTCATAAACACACCACGACACCACTAAACGCAGCCTCTCTCGCTTATCTTACGGTATGTGCGTAAGTGAGCGTTGATATCTTGTTGACATGTTTGTCACTTGCTGTGGTTTATCTTATGTTGATATATGAGGTAATTAACGTGCTCTTCTCATTGATTACTTAGTTAAAAGCCGGCGTGAAATTGACATGGTCTCAATGTAAACCTCTTTATAGGTTCCTAATAAAATATGTGTTCATTAAACGCGATTGTTTGTGATTAATCCGATTGTTTCCACTCGGTCTACTTAACTACTCTACAAACAATTGAAATATGGATGATTATAATAATATTCTCGCATGAATAGAATCCTCCAGGGTGATTTATTTTAAGCCTGTTATTTTGAGCTATTATTATACTTATCAGTAATGTATTGATTGAAATGATTCTGAGGGGAAGATTCGAGAGAAAATGAGATTATTAATGTTAATCACCATTATGCGGAGCAAATTTCCTTGTCATCATCTTAAATCCCTTTCATTCAATTATTGTTATTAATAGCGAGCGTTTAGGATGGGATCAGGTAAAGGAAACCTTGTTGAATTAAATTTCCACGCGCGCGCGCACGTCTTTTGTCGTGATGCTTTGTTGACATTAATGGAACGTGAGCAGCGCCCCGTGTGCAATCCGAGCCGATAATTAATTAAATTTTGCAATTACGAGTTATAATTAGTTTGGCAACAACAAGAAGAAAGCACGAGCGATCACGCGCTTGCCTTTACTACTGCTTTTGGTCTAGACTCCAGAGTCTATGCAATTAGTAAAATACTCGTTCAGCTATTGAACAGTAGAAAAATTAACAGCTGAAGTGGATGGATGATAATCACGTCAGAAATATCCAGAAAATTAAGTACTCTGTTAAATAAACCGAAGTGAGGTGAAAGATTAATACAAAAACTTAATGAAAATAACATGTTTAAACAAGAAGAAACTAAATTGGGATCCGTGCGTGGGTGGCAACGATATAATAGGTATACAGTTACAAGTTCTCTAATTAAATATATTAATAGTTTATAAAAAGCTTGCAATTTTATTTCATGCTTCAAGCTTTGCATTGAAACGCGCGTTTTCCAAAGGATAAAATAAATTTTCAAATTTTGTTTTCCTCTAATAACGGCAACATTCCTTTTTAATTCATTTATAAATAGTTTCAGTAGGATCACTAAGTATTTAATTTGTTTGTTAAAAGTATGTCTGTGCTTTTAAAATTGCAAATTTGAAAAAAAATGTGCAAGAAACGTATTCTGCCTATTTATTGGAGTAATATTTGCCCGTTAAGTCGCATTAAATCCGCTCACCGCGCACGAGCGCTTTACTTATCTTCATTGGTTTTGTATCTAGCACACTGATACACCTTCAAGAATACTTAACTTAATCAGATAGGTAAAATATTATCAGAAAATCTGTCTTATACATACTGTACTTATGTTTAACTCTTTTTAGATTTATTATTCTTATTAAAATTCCGGGTTTTGCATGAAATTATTATTCACTACTTAATAAGAATATATAAACAAAATTATTACCTGTTTCTGTTGTTAAATGATGGTGATTATTAATCAAGGAAGAGAGAAGAATATAAATATTCATTAAAAAATTTGCATTTGCTTCAGCATTCGCTTTCGTAATTAATATCAATGTTGATGTTGGCGGTAGAGATGTGGCGGTCTATTTTTTAATTAAAATTTGCACGGAATTTTCTTCTTTGCTTGAAAATAAACCCTAATATAAAAATACTTTTCATAAAGTAAAAAAGTATATTTTTAAATTCAAAAATGAAATCAATTCTGTATTTTATTCTGTACCTAATAAAATTTGATATCTATTTATATAAAACAAAACAACGAAAAGCACAACAAAAGAAATCATCTCTCAAACGTTTCTAAAAATACAATGGAATATTAAGGATAATTCAATTCGTCCCTCTTTTTGACTTTCCTTTCGTTACACAAAAAATGTACAATGAAATAAATTTCACCATTAATTTACTTGACTATAGGTACCTTATTAGATTTACATCTAATTCCTCAATTTAAACATGCATTAAATTACAGACCGCTATATGCTGAGCTTCGAGTGGAAATTAATTAGAAATTATTCTCGCAAAAATTAATATGAAACACTAACGAGCGAGCGAAAGCTTGTATAAATGAGTTTTCCATAACGTAGCGAATGTTCAATGTGCAACGCACTCGAGTGCTTTTTGCATTTAAATGAAGCTCGTCCCAACCCTCTAACTTTCCGCATCTCCTCTCGTTCGTATGAAAGATATTCTTCCATCTTCAGTGTGGCAAACATCGACGGATGGATTTTCTTTTCACCGCCGGAACGCGTGCTTTGAATTGAATTACGGCACGCGCATCTTTGAATCGAAATATATGCGTCGCCATCGCCGTCGCCGTCGGCACGAAGCGTAAAACGATATCGCACCAGCACGTGTCCATTCCCGTTTCTAATTTCATATATTCACATTGATTCGCTTCGCTTGGCGGTAATTGCATGCGCAAATGATGGTTTTCTTCCTTTTTATTAACAACTCGGTTTGCAAAAAATAACATTTCTTATTATTATGTAGTCCTTTAGTCCTTTGGCATTTTCAATAGTTTGCGAGTAGCGAGGTGGGATTTAATTGAACGTGTAGTCATTTAATGCGCCCGCGGTGTATCGATTCTGTCAATAGCGAGTCGCCAAGGGATATGACGGGCGCAAGTGCGCAGAAGGAAAGGAAATGGAGAGGAAATTTCATTAAGACGTCGCCGTCGGTCGGTTTTGCCCTGTACTAACGCACACAACACTAAACGCTGGGGATTGAAAGGGATGGAACAAATATAGGGTATTACTTGGTGCGCTCGATGTGAGACATTGAATATTCATGCAGAACGCGTTGTGCAGGGTTATGGATGTGCCGATATTCGCGACATTTGAGTAACAAACCAGCCGGATGGACCATTTTATATCGATTACGCTGCGAACTGCGAGATGCGCACGAATTCATCATCAACGCCGCCGAGCCGCCGTCGCTGTCGGTTGTATGGGGCGGATTTCAACCGTTTGGCAATGAATTTATCGCCTGGATGGAGTGATCAATAAATGATTGTGAGTGATGTGGGCGGGTATTTCACAGCGCAGCAAATTTAGATGAATTGCATGAAATTTTCTTTTCACCCATTTGAAAATATATATTCACTGAAATTACTAATTAGCCATATAGACATTATTAATGAATACAAACATATATTTGAAGAACTCTATATTTGTCAATCATTTCGCGGAATTCTTGAGAGAGAAATAAATCAGTACCGTCTATTTTTATCAGAGTTGGCATTTGTATTTAATTAAAGGTTCAATGCTGAAGCAAAAAGAGGAGCACTTTGAAAAAGGCAAAGAGGAAATTACATTTATTTCAAGTTTAGTCAGTCAGCATTGCAAAAAAGCACCGGGCAAAATACACGA
Source organism: Myllaena sp. GC000078 (assembly GCA_030264135.1). Classification (NCBI taxonomy): domain Eukaryota; kingdom Metazoa; phylum Arthropoda; class Insecta; order Coleoptera; family Staphylinidae; genus Myllaena; species Myllaena sp. GC000078. The sequence continues at coordinate 2,692 of JARJDR010016289.1, read as the reverse complement.
ACCAACCAACCAACCAAAAGTGGATTTTTTTCTATATAAGAAGCGACATTTATTTTTTTCTGGCACTGGGGATGAAATCAACCGCAGACTCCGGTGATGGCTTTATCTCGTTGAAAGCTGATACGTTTATGTGAATGATCAAAGGAACGCTCGTGATTTTCTCGTTTCAATGAATATTTTGCTTCAGGATAAATTAATACGTTTGCGCCTACAATATTTGGACATATTACTAACATCCAAACAATCCAATAAATCGTATGTTTCAACTTATCTAATTGAAATTTTCCTCCAGCAATTTTTTATGAAAAAAAAAGGATAAATTTGTTTCAGTCGATATATTACACCCGGTTACAAACCATCCACTCTGCTAGGACGCAAAAAAGAAAGAACACAAGACGAACACGAACAATCTTATTGCTTATATAATGGCCGCGAGGCGGTTATTTATTCGACTTGCTCAACATTTATCCCGTCGACGTCGTCCACCGTCGACCGTCGGGTTCTTTCGCTACTATTACATATTTTATTCACTGCGTGGCACCCCGGGTTTTGCGTCTACTCAGTTTTTTTTGCTACCCGCGTTCTTTTCGTTTAGCATAAACAATACATTGCGTAACGTCCGCACATTTGCGCGCTCGTGCACGTTCTCTGCGCGCCTGCGGCATCATTTCTCATTGTGTCGCGCGAGAAAAGGGCTGCGCACACCGCCCCCGCGCTCAGTTCTATAACAATATTGTATATTACGTATGCATTGCTTGCTACGCCATTTGGACTTTTGCTCGATAACGAGAAAGGCAAACATTACGTATTTGTTTTTATTAAATGCAACGTGGGCGTTTTCGCCACCGGCTATTGTTCATTTACCAATTTCCATTCGAAATGCACCCCGCTACAATCATACTCATTTGTTGCGCTCGCACGAACAAAAATCAATAAGTATATAAACAGAAAATGGGGTACACACGCATTAAGTAGGTACTACCCCATTCGTCACATCTTGAGGGCGCCAGCAATTGAATCATGCGATCGATGATTAGTTAAAATTTCATTTGATGGATACCAGGAACGATTAAACACGAGCACGAGCGACATTTTTAGTGGTTTTTCCTTCAACGCAGTTTGTTATTTGCTGAGCGCAAATTTTCCGTAGCATTAAATTTTCACACGACGCTCGCATGGCTCTACACAATTTTGAACCCGTATGGGAGAATGTGTAGCGCACCGTGGCGCACAATGTCGATGGGTTTCCTTATCGTCAACCTCTTCGTTCTTCGTCCTTTTGCCGTTCTCCGGCAAATGGTAGGATTATTTTTTGGGGTGCAAACGGAAAACGGAAAACCGTGGAAAATGGAATATGGAATAGTATGTGAAATGTCGTGCGGAAATATTGTTCTTGCCCTCCGGAAAGAGGACGATGCGGAAAATCTTTATTTGGCGTGAAATACTGCCGATGCGGTTTTTCTCGTAGAATTTTTATAATCTAAGAACGATTTTATATTATTTTTGGTAACGTAGCGAGTATTTGACCTACGACCTCTTACATATTGGAAGCGGGGGAGTGTATGTACATACGTGATCGCCTTGAAGGGGTGAACGTCACCGAGCGGAAAGCTGAGATATGAGGTATGCGATGGAATACGATATAATTCAATACGTTGTAGCACGGTGGTGCTGTCGCATAAAGTTATTATCAAACTCTAACTTGATGGCGCAGAAAACAGGATACAGGACGTAACACCGCACAATCAAAGTCATGTACGCATCGTCGGATATAGACACAGACAGGATTTCTTGCGATAGTTCCTAACGCTTTGATCGCACTTTTAGCATTAAAAATTTGATGATTAACATGCAAAATAAAAGTTTATGGCAAATTATTCTTTGCATTGCACTATTTAAGTAGTGGAAATCCAATAATATTTTATTACTACAACATCCAATAAGATTCTGATTGGAATTGTGTATTTCTTTACAATATAAAATGACATAAACTTTATGAAAGCTATTGAGGACTTATAAATCAATACCATTAATGATTGATTGATTTTGGTGGAAACGGTACAAAAAACATATAAATAAATTATACATCCGTAATAATACATCGGTACATCGGTTTTAATTAGATTAAGATTATCTCTAGAAATTTACCTACTACTAAATTTGTATTTTGAATAAATATAAATTTCATCCGTTATCTTGTTATCCTGCAACCTTGAACCTTGAAGAGAGCGAGTAAACGCTTTTGTGTGAAAAATGCGAATTTCAGTTCAATGCTTGTTGCGGCAGTGGATAAATGTCATTACCCGAAGGACACATAAACCGCACCCCCCAACCCAATAGCTACCATTCTTGTAATCATTCTCACTTCATTTTAGGTAAATAGCGAAAAAAATACTCGACAACTAACATCAAAACTATTCAGTTTTTTTAACCTAAATATCTACCTATTGTTTACTGTCATCCAGGAAGGAATGAATACAGATTTCCAAATAAACCTTAGCTTTAGGTAGCTTTACTACTAGCCACGCAAGTTAAAAAGCATCGCAGCGTAGTTACTGCCCCGCCGCGCGTCTGAATAATTAATGTTGCAAACTGTCGGACGCGCAATTCGGCCGTCGCCCGACCGTGACTTGCACTCGTCGACTCGTTTATGAGCCGACAGGCCATCGCAACGGTCCGCCGGCGGTGAAAT